>REGM01000026.1:1635927-1656416 GCA_004194415.1 Aurelia aurita | reverse complement strand
CCCCCCCTAGTCTGGATAGGGTTAAAGATCGATTAGTTATAATCTGCAGCACGAGCCTTAGTTCAACGTTGGGAAAATGTAGCAGTATATTCTTTTAATGAAGAAAATGATGTGGGATGCTAATTTATAAAAAATCTGTTACAAAATGGTCAAAATTCTATTTTAGCACTGGCAAACAAGGGATTTGTAGAAGTGTTCTAAGCCAAAGTAGAAGGAGTGTCTTCGATAATTTTCCTGGGGGCTTCGCCCCCAGAGCCCCTCATTTATTACCCCCATTTAATTTGCACTAGCCATGCCGCTGATTGCAAGGAAATTTTCTCTTGACTTCACCCTCATTTTTCAGGCCACACCCACTAGGGCCCCCTTAAGTCCTCCATGGCCGGTGAAATATTCTGAGCCAGTCCGCCACTGTCCAGGGGCTTTGCTTTCATTTAGAACAGAGATTTGATCCTCTACTTCAGCTTGGGTAACAGGTGTCAGAAGCAGGCTATTTGTTGAAACATTCGACATGTAGTCACCAAAATGTTTTGTTGATTCTTTTGTTTTGTTCATTTTGTTCACAAGATTCAAAGCAACATTAGTATAAAAAGCATTGAAGCTATTTGCGACTTGTTTTTGGCACGTAATGATTTTACTTTCTATTTCTAGACAAATGTGAGATGATGTTGACTTATTGTTTTTGTTAATAATTTCCCTGATTCCAGACCAAATTTTCTTAGAATTATTTTTGAAGTTTTCGAAGTAATTCGAGTAATATTTACGTTTATTTATTCTTATCAGATGATTTATTTTGTTTCTACATGTCTTATATTTTACCTCCCATTCTAGATTCTTGTTTTTGATGAATGTTTTATAAAAACTTATCTCTCATCCGAATGGACTTGAGAATTTCTGCGTTGATCCAGGGTTTCTTTTTCATTTTTGCTCTTCTTTTTGAATTGTCATAGTTGTGGTTTATATCTTGAGTATTATCAAAGTTTTCCATGGTCTGGAGATCTCGCAGAAATTTATCTTTGTTAAAATTTTTAAAGTCCCTAACCATGATGTCAGGTTTTTGTATTGGAATTTGGTTCCCGCTGTTTATGAAAATAGAATTTGGCAAATGATCGGTTATTTTGTGGATCGTATTACCACTATAAGTATCATGTTCAATTAAATTGAGGAAAAAGATGTCGACCAGCGAGGGTCTGTTTTCATTTGAAAATCTAGTTGGTTGCATAATTGTTGGTTGGAAATGATTTGAAAGCATTAAATTGAGAAATTCTTTTATAATTTAGTTCCATGTAGCCAGTTCTTTAAATTCATAGGATTCCGGTTTAAATCATCCTGAAGTTCAGAAAGGCACATTGAAGAATGCGAAATCGCAGTATCGTCGGCGTACATAGTGAAGTTGCCTTTTTTTAGGCAAAATGGTAGATCATTTATGTAGATTAGGAACAGAAGTGGGCCAATACAGGAGCCCTGGGGCACAACACAACCTATATCGCTGATATTAGAGGAAGTGGAATTGACCTTGCAGAACTGCTTTCGCTCCTGCAAATAAGAAGTGAACCAATAAAGCTCTAGTCCACTTATTCCGTATTTTTCTAACTTCTTCAGTAGAATATCATGATTTACTGTATCAAACGCATTTTTTAGGTCGATGAAAATCAAACCAGTGTACTTGCCCTTATCTATATTCAAATATCAATCATTTGCGCCGGCCATAAGGCTCGTGACGACTGAGTGTAAAGATCGAAAACCAGACTGATGCTTGTATATGAGCTTATTGCTATCTAAGTAGTCATATAGTTGATTATATACAATTTTTTCGAAAGCACGAGACAGTACCGACAATACAGAAATTGGTCTATAGTTCGAACAATCATCTCTCGCTCCGCTCTTGTAGATAGGAGCAACACGTGCTATTTTCCAATCTTCGAGGAATTTTCCAGAAAACAAGGACATATTAAAAAGATCGCATAATGATCCGGAGATTAATGGTAAAGCAGTCTTTATAAAAAAGCTTGCGATACCACCACAACCAGAACCATGCGAAGTTTTCATTTTCTTTGCAACTTTCGTTACATCATTCTTTGAAACAGCTTTGAAAGAGAAATTTGCTAAAGCGTTACCCAATTCATACTCGTTAGATAAAAGTGGATTGGGTTTATCTGGAATTATGTCACTCAGTTTATTTCCAATAGTACAGAAAAACTCATTCATTGTGAGCGTATTCATACAGACGACATGTGACGTGACTTGACCAATTCGCGCTCGAAAATCAGACTTTGGGTAAATGAAGCCATTACAAAGTATAGCGTCGCACTGGGATTTCGAGACTGTCTCGTTTATTTATCGCAATAAATAAATTCAAAAGGGTTGGAAGCTGTTAAAATTATTCAAAAACTTTAGCAGATAGATAGGCAAATGTCTAAAAGGAAGGTTGACTTTGAAGAAGCGACGAGCAACTCACAGCCAACAGAGCTTGTGCTGCTAACTAGGAAATTATCGATGCAAAGACAAGTTTTTCACAACAGAACGCTTTGAATGAACCAATGCCACCCTTTTCTTCGACGTATATGTACAGTGGGCTCTTTATGTAACGAACCCTCTATTTTAAACGAACCATTTTCAGGTCCCTTGAACCATACCCAGTTCAACGAACCCTTCGTTTAACGAGCTCTGGACTTATTTATGGTTTCCTTGAGGAGTCGTTGCAAAGAGAGTTCACTGTAGATCGGTTCTTCTTCATGTAGTTGTTGATATTATTTTAGTATTTATTTTAGTATCTATGTTAAATGTAATCGCCGAATGGTTGCAATGTATTTCCATGCTCCCTGTGGTGTCGTTCTGTAATGTTATTGTTAGTTGGTAAATTGTAAATTTTAGGAGAATTTATATATAAAAAAAAAAAGTTTTTCACAGCTTTCTTGGCCTAAATTTTTGTTTTGGTTTTAAAAACAGCATGTTCGTGTGTTTATTTCATAGGTTTAGGTCTGACTGACAATTGCTACCTATCCTTTCCTTACTCACTATCGCAAGGTAGAATAGAGGAGCAATTCCATGCAACTTTTTGCAAATTTCCTATAGATTCCTTAGAAATTTTCTGAACATTTACCCCAAAACAAGATGGCGTCGTGCTTTCAACGCTGCTGTGACGTCATGCCGTCTGTATCAATTTGCTAAGATCAATTCTTAAGAAATACATTGTCGCCTTTAAATCAATCTTTATTTGATAAATTGGGCTATTCCTCGTTAAAATTGGTGGATGATCCATGTCTGTACATTTAATGAAATTCCGAAACAATTTTTACTCACCAGGTAGCTTATCAAATAGATGAAATTGTGAAGGAGCCTGACAGAAGTTAAGGATCTTACCCGAACTGGTATCCAGCATTGGTCGGTCCGGCTTGGGTACAACTTTTTTAAACAGGTCCGATTCTTGCCAGACAGGATCTTTGGTAATGACATTAAATCTGAAATCATTGTTCACCATGAGGCCTTTATTTGTCTCCTGCATATCAACATCAAGGAAATTCACAGAAAGCCACTTCAACGCGCGCTCGTGTACTTCCAGGAAATTCGATTTAGCGTCCAACCGTATCACCGCTTCATAGCTTGACGACGGCAAACTGTGTACTTTCCAGCCAATCTTTTCCCGATTATAACCATTGCTCCCAGGTGAAAATCCACATTCTTCAAGTGCTGATTTATAAACATCGCGGCTTAATTCTGAGACGGACAGATTTTTGTTATTTGCCGCTAATAACCCATTGCAGAAGGAAGCTGTAACGGAACTTTTCTTGCTGTCTTTCCTTTCTTTTGGCGTCGGTTTCTTCCGTGACCTCGTTTCACTGCCATGACCAATTGGACTTAAACTGATCTTCTTAAATGACGCGGGAGTTGCTTCATTATTATCACCTGGCGGAGCAGTAAACTCTCCACGCTGCCAATTCTTGCGGTTCCTGCGGCCTTTCTCGATACGCAGCTCTAGGTTTTGTACAGATTCAGTGGGCTGTGAAATTGGAAGGCTTCGTGAGATACCAACTGTGTAACTAGAGCCAAACATCAGCGATACTGACAATGAACCTAAAAAGAGAATTCGTTATCATAAATTGCTTCTCTTCTCAAAACAAAAAACAAGGAAAACTATATCATTAGCTAATAGCCGTAGAGTTCGAATGACTCGTCACATCAATCATTGTCAAATGAGCGTCAGACATGCATACATGGTTATCTTTATTTGATTTGAGTATTTCCACGTCAAAATCGTGGCTCCTTATCTCTCTTGCTAATACGGATAATTACAAAAAATATCTACAGAGTGATAATTAAAGATCCATTGGCAACCATGATCCATTGTGGCGCCAAAGTCGACTTGCGTAATTAGTTTCTAGCCTTGGCTCTCTTTGTCTTGCTTTTCATTCGGCGCACAAAGCATCATGGTTGACAATGGGTCTTTAAGGTATCTAAAACAAGTATGATTGTTAAAAATGGTTCAAATATATAATTTTTCATTTATCCTCGCAAATATATAATTCCGCAAGGTTGAACAGGATTCGAACAAATTCTTAGCATTTCTTGTTTCTGCTGGGAGTTGATTGAAGTATTTACTAGCTGCATCTTGGAAACTCCCTTTGATGAGTGAACGAGTAACCGTTGGAGTTTTAGTTCGTGGCTGCTTCGTTGCAACACAAAACCTTCGCGGCAGTTCATCTAAATAAAAACAAGCACTACAACTCGCTCATTTTAAATTTCTTGTTTTCAGAGAAAAAGATACTTCTCAGGTATTTAACTGAGGAAGGAGGTTTCGTTTTGACCTTTTGAATAATATGTAAAAAGTAGCGTATATGAGACAATACTTGGCTTGCAAGGTTTGGCGGGTTTGGCTGGTGCTGCATTCCTGTTTCATAAACTCTAATACCTTACCTAAGACGTTGCTATTTTTGACTGGAAATTTATTCATCTGCTGCATCATCCTATTGCTAATCCTGCTAATTGCTCCTTCAATCCAATCATTTGATGCCTCGCTGCAGAGCTTTGGACGATGTCTCTCAGACACATGATGTAGCATGTTCCATGGCCCAATAGTTTTCTCAAAAGATACCTTTAAAGGGAATGTGAAACGAAATTTGTATTCACATCATAGTCAATTTGATGTCACTGATCATGAAAATTGCAGTGAACTTTGCAGAAAACCCTTTTAAATCCCCTTAATTCGCAACTGAAGACACAAATTGACACCACAAAGTGGTTCGGGGGTCTGGGACGAATATCAGATTGTGACTTAAAATAAGGATGACGTAAAATGAGGTACCTGACGATAGAATTAGAAGTGCCGAATGTAGCAATGAAATGGACAATATTAATTGTGGAGTCTAATCTTAAACTATCTTAAATCTAATTACCTTATTTACGAACGAGAAAATTTAGCTCAAGCTACAATCTCTTACAAAATTGCTGAACCTTTAGACAAAAATCAATTTATAGACTCCAAATCCCTCATTTCAATGTTTGCAGCAGCCACAGTAGTGTTTTCTGGTGCAGTTTAGGAAGATGAAATCATTGCAAGTCTAAACAACATAAGCATGGAGAGGGGAGGGGGAGGGAGCAAATTTCTAGAAAACATGAAACATTCAGGGGTCCAACAATTTTGGGAGTTATTGTAGAGACTAAAAAGTGTGATTTTTTCTGATACCCAATCAATCAAAATTATATCTGGTGTTCCAAAAAAAAAGTAAGTAGATTTTGATCGGGCCTAGTGGTGGGAATTGAGCTTGAATAAATTCTAAATCATTTTTAAAATGTTGCTCGATTGTTTACTTGAACATTAATACATTGTTTGTTGATATTTTTGTTTTGAGAATTGAGATATTAATCTTGAAAGTTCAAATTTGCCTCGACCTCTAAACTAGAGCTTTGACATTTTGAGCTAAGCAAATTCTTCAAGCACGGCGATTTTCAAAAAACGAATTCTTTTGGCAACTTTCTCTCCAATTTTTGCTCTCTACCACCTCAACCGTGTTTAGAATGCGCATTCGTTTGGTACCTGGAATGTTTTTTCTCCGAACACTACCATTTTAACCCTATTCTACATGGGGGGGGGGGGGGACAAAAAAGCAAATTACAGCAAACTTCCTGTAATTGCTCTTAAACTACACGTGATAGGAGACTAGAACCTGTTTGACTTTTAATAAAATTTAATACTGTATCAAATAAACAATAGGTCATTGTCATATAATTGGTCATGTGACTATGACATGCCCATATTTGGAGAGAGGTCTCAGAGAAAATCATTAAAACGTGCATACAATTTCTCATAGACATCTGATTTCAATGAAATTGGTACCAATCAATTTGCCTTGAAGTCTACTTTCATTTGATATATATTGTTTTGTGTTTTGCTGACGTCAGCAAAATTTAAGATATATGACGCCATACTTACATATGATGTCATATTTATGATAAACATATGAATAATTAGTATATTATGATTGAAATTGATCAATTAACATAACAATTAAAGATCAATTTTCTTTAGTTTATATGAATAAAACGTGGTTAAAATTGCCAATATGGCATCAGCAAATTTGCCGGGGTATCATGTATCACTTTGATTGACAGTTTTTATAACAATAGAATTAAAAAAATAAAATTGTTGGCAGTTTTTAATCAAGAACAATCAATATCCATCACATAGATAGCTTTAAAGTTGTTTATTGAAAATTGTTCTCTGAAAAATTTAAGTTTTTAGGAGAAGAACAAAAATCAGCAAATTGCCATTGTTTTTGCGTTGCCTAGCAACAGGTCATGTGGCTAATTAGCATATAATTCTATTTTTAGAATCACAGTTGCTTGGTAATTATGTGTGCCAATTTGTGTTGCCGTAGGCATCACGGTAGCTGAAAAAATATGGGGGGGGGCCTTTTTTGCCCCCCCCCCACGAGAAAGTAGTACTTGATTTACCCATGTAGAATAGGGTTAAGAAAGTTTTCGTGAGCTTGCATGCCCAAATAAATATACTCTGAGAGCAAAGCTTCATTACATTGACATCCAAATATTTCGGATTGAACGCCTCGGGCAAAAATCTTCGGACAATAACGTTTTAGACACATTGTGGAATATCGGAAAAAATGTCCTTTTTACAGCGTTTTGATCAAATATTTCGCTCTTTTCTTTTCTATAAGATCATCAATAATTTAACTCCAGATTACACAAGAGATCCTTTACCTCAGCATCAGGAATCTGACTACAGTCTTCGCAGACGAGCTGCAATAGGGCAAATACGTGCGAGAACAGAGAGATTCAAATCAAGTTTCTATCCTAACTGTTTGTCAGAATGGGAAAAACTTGACCCTGAGATTCAACAATCCTGCTCAGTCAATGTTGTCAAGAAACAACTATTAGCATTCATCCGTCCACCTCCAAAACTGGTCTACAGCATTCACGACCCAAANTTACAGCGTTTTGATCAAATATTTCGCTCGTTTCTTTTCTATAAGATCATCAATAATTTAACTCCAGATTACACAAGAGATCCTTTACCTCAGCATCAGGAATCTGACTACAGTCTTCGCAGACGAGCTGCAATAGGGCAAATACGTGCGAGAACAGAGAGATTCAAATCAAGTTTCTATCCTAACTGTTTGTCAGAATGGGAAAAACTTGAACCTGAGATTCAACAATCCTGCTCAGTCAATGTTGTCAAGAAACAACTATTAGCATTCATCCGTCCACCTCCAAAACTGGTCTACAGCATTCACGACCCAAAAGGCTTATCAATTTTAACACAGCTTCGTGTTGGACTCAGCAAGCTGAATTTTCACAAATTCAAACATAACTTCAACGATACATTAAATCCTTTGTGCCCGATAAATGATGGTATTGAGGATACAGAACACTTTTTGCTGCTCTGCCATGCTTATGATACAGATAGACGTGATCTTCTCAGCAGCGTGAATGCGATATTGCGACCCCATGGATTGGTAAACCTTTCATATTTCTTATTTCGTATTTCATATTTCATTCTTTTAAGGAGGGTTGCCCTTCAGCAGAAGCTGTTTGGAAATTTACTTCGAATGAAAATTTACTCCAAATCATCCTGTATGGCCACGAAAAGTTACCTTTAGATTCAAATACAAAAATTATCGAGGCAACTTTGAAATACATTCAGGCCTCACAACGGTTTCAATAAGTTGTTGTTCAAAACCTACTCTCTCGTGTAATTTGTCTTTTCTTACATTCGTTTTTTTTGAATTATTTGTTGTTGAAATTATTTGTAATTGTTATTTGCAATATTGTTATTTGTAATTGCTATTTGTAATATGTAATCTGTAATATTTAAATGTAATTTTAATTCTGAATTTCTATGTTAAATGTTATGCTCGCAGGGTTGCTATGTATTTCTATGCTCCTGGTGGCATCGTCTTGTAACCTTTGTATGTAGATTGTAAATTTTATGGGAATATATAAAAAAATATTTGGCTCGAAATGGAAAAGACCTTTTTACTTGCTAGAAAAGGGGCTTGGATCGAGCGTCCAAATCTGGTAAAGTTTGAGGAGGAAACAAAAGCACGACCCCGTTCTAAGTAGAAACACTGCTAGCTGTGGCATGAAGTTGCTTCGGATCTTAGAACACTTTTGACCTTTTGAGACGGTTAATCATAGATAGCTTGGCTCAAATTGAGTTACGAATGTTGCAGTTTATAGACAGGCAAGTTTGATTCGCCTTCTGGCCTTTTTCTCGTTGTTTCCGTTCTTCGTTAGCTGATCTTTTTATGCAACAGTCTAGGCCCATATGTAATAAAAACACAGCGATCTTCTTTCAGCAAATCTTTTCTACCGTTTAAGTATTTTGAGGCCTTCGCCTAAAATTTTCTGCACAAATTCTTGCAATAGGTGTATGCAGGTGTATGTGTTTCCTCCTCTACGTTTTGTTATCAATCATAATATCGAAACAGCGCAACGTTTCTTTTCATTTTAATAACGACGGTTGAAAACTGCAAACTTCGAATCGCTAACTCGCAAAATGAAACCCTTGTATGCTCTCGTTGTTCTGCAACTGTTACACAGTAAAATCAGCTACAATAAATGAAAAGAACAAGAAACAAGGCCAGAAGGCAAATAAAACTTGCCTGTGTACAAACGTAACTCAATTTGAGCAAAGTCATCGTTGATTTATTCTCTGAAAAGTGTTCCGAGATCCGGCGCAATTTCATGCCACAGCTAACAGTGTTTCTACTGAGAACGGGGGTCATGATTTTGTTCTCCTTCACAAAATTTACCAGAATTGGACGCTCGATCCAAGCCTCTTTTCTGGCAAGTAAAAAGGTCTATTATATTTTCATAGAATTTGCCTAATGTTAACAAAGATGGGCACTGAATGTTTTTATTTAAAGTATCGTCAAAAGTTTTCGGACCCTCTTAGAAGTAATTTGGGCAAAGAAGTTTTGGACGAAATTTTGTCCGAAACTATTACTGTTCGAAACTATTTTATTTTAACCCTATCTGACCTGGGTGTTTTGAAACACTTAATGCCTGGGGGGGGCGGATTCCGCCCCCCTCTTTATTTCAGTTGTTATATCAGATATGACCACCTAACTTGGCACAAATGTTATTCATCATATAAACAATGATTATTTAAAATTTTAATTCAATTAGCACCGTTGTTGTTGTTGCTAGAGCATAATAATCATTATGGTGTTGAATGACGTCAAAAAATGAAAGCATGTTAAAAGTTCATTAAACTTAACTTTTCATACAGAAATGAAAAATATAGATCAAAATATATGGAAATCAAAGATTTGAGCTTAATTGGACCAATTAAAAAAGAATAAGAGAGATATAAAGTTAATTTTTACAGAATGCCAGATGACAACTTGGTAACCATGGATACAGTGCTAAATATAGAATGTCAAAATTGTTACAGTTTCATTGTTCTATGATACAAAGTTAAACTTACTAAATCTCAGCAGCCTTCTACATATATCGAACATAGCGGAAACAAAAATATACTAGGGGGGGGCGGAATCCACCCCCCAGGTCAGATAGGGTTAAGGCACTTTATTTGCTCTTACCATGGCATCAGGTGAAGAATTGCCTCTCATCACATTCAGTGTTGCACCCTCCATGAAATACCTGGAGGTCTTTTTAGGCATTCTACCCAACATCAGCGCTCGGTTTGTTACGGAAAGTTCACGAAGTTCTTCTTTCAGTTTCATTATTGATGACCTCGTGCCGGTTGCTGCAAACAAATAAATTAATCTAGTAATAATAAGAGGAGCAGGCAACTCTTTCAATGATGCTTGTCAGATCTTTTTGTCGTTTGTTTGATTTTGCGGATGATATAGCTGATTGTCAGCAGAAATAGACGAGGCACAACAACTTTTAGAAGAAGGAGAAAGACCAGCAAAAGCAGTAGGATTAGAAATAAGACAAAAAACATGAATGTATGCAAAAGCAATGAAACCAATACCAAGGCGAATGCAAAATCAAACAAATAACAACAAAGAAATTGACAAGGTAGACAATTTCAACTACTTGGGAGCATGGATTGCTAACACAGAAAGAAAAACGTAATGGCCTGGAAAGCATTACACAAAATGAAGAGCATTTGGTCTCAAAAGAAATAAGATCCAGCTCTTCAAATCTGTTATAGAAAATATTTACTTTATGGTAGTGAAGTGAAACATGGACGCTGACTAGAAGTCTCGAAAAAACGATCGATGGATCTTAAACGAGAATGCTTAGATTCGCAACCAACAGCAGCTGGCAACAACATCTGACAAACTAAGAACATTATGGTAAACCCCCCAAGATAACAGATATATAAGGAAGAAAGGATTAGCACTAGTGGGACACAGCTTAAGGCACGAAGACCAAGTAGCATCAAGCTTGATTTTATGGACAGCAGACGGAAGACAGCCGATAACATTTGTTGAAAAAATGGCCAAAACGAAATTATTAAGCCTATTATTAAAATGTTTTTCGTTGATTTGTTTTCGATGATCCAGTTAACTTTAGAGATATATTTGTCGTCATCCCTTACAGGGTATATAATGACAAGTTGGAGTTCTTATTTTGAGCCATAATCTTCGAGCAACAATGTAAACCTTGCATAAGAGCCAACATTTTGAGATTTTGCCTTATCGTTCCAATGATAGTGTACGTTTATTTCTGACGTTCATTTTTGACCAAATTAGAAACTTGATATCACAAAGAAATTAATCTGGTAATTTGCGGTATGATTCAAAAAGAGGTAGCCATGAAATGTAATCCTTTATCAGGTAGCCATGCAATGTAATCCTTTATCAGGTAGCCATGCAATGTAATCCTTTGTCAGGTAGCCATGAAATGGGCCAAATTTGCACATATTCAAACCAATGAAAATATGAGCCATACCTGGGAAAATAATTTGATCCTTGATCTTTTTGCAAAAAAAGAGATGTTTGAAGATTAAGTTTTTAACAAAATGTTGCTCTTTTTTCAATTGTGGGGACCTTTTTTGGGACATCCGATATTACATTTCTATGCCTGTGGTAGTCCTGCCTTGCAGGAATAAATATTGGAGAATTAATTACAACATTTTACCGTATTCTTTGCTGTGTTTTCCTTGTTTCAGTGTTGTTCCGTACCGGTTCAAATGAATTGATGCACTTTTCTCGCATTTTCTCACCTTTACCATCGATTTATCGATGGACAACATTCGCCGATTTCCAAGGGCCCATGTTAAAAGCTTACAATCTACATGGCTATCATGCTCTATGATAATTTAATGATCCTAATGAATACCGGGTGTCTCAAACAAGTATACACAAGTCTGATAAAATCTGACACCGTAAGATTTAATTGAACTATACAAAATTGATTGTATTTCAAGCCTCAATAGCTAAATTAAATTTTGGAACTTTTTATACCATTATCTGCAAATTGTATGTAGAGGTATAAAATTAGCAAAACCAAAATTTGCTCCCTGGTCAAAACATATGGTATATACAACAATACAACAACACAACTTTTAGCTATTCTGCTAGAATCTGGATCGAACGACATCTTATTACATTTTGTTGAAATCTGAAGAATTTTTGAACAGACACAACAGTGATAGAAGCTGCAAGGCCACTAAATCGAAAATTTCGTGCAAAAATTTATAAAAATTTCACTCGATCCAGACTGTTTTGTAGAATAGCTGAAAGGTCTATTCAATGACATATTTCGAAGGCTGCTGGGTAGGAGACTCACCAGTCAAAATCATCCTTTGTGAAGTTTCGTTAATCTCAATCTTTGCTCCTGTATTCGAGGCTAGCCTCGCTGCGTGGAAAGATGAAGCTTTGCCAATTGCGCGGACAAGAGGACTGGGAAGCTTCTTCGAGAAAGTTGTCTGGTTGTCACTAGTATCTCTGACGTATGATAGCATTGTGCTGACGTCACGTGTTGCCAGGATACAATGAAGTCCATTCATACAATGTGTTGCAATGATTTTGGCTTGCTGCAGAAAAAATATATCTTTAATGGAAAATCGTCCATATTATGTCTGGCAAATCGTCTAGAAAAATTATCAGAGTAACGGCCCGTAAAAAAGTAGCCCTTAAGATTAAGATCGGAAAAATTTTGAAAATATTTTTGAATGCAAGATTTGGATGAAATTGACATTGCATCAGGTACAGCGTAAACGGCAACCATTAAGTACTCTCAAAGTCCAGAATAAATTCTTATTAGTTTTTTGAAAAAATTCCATCCAGAAAATCTTTATTGTTTATCGATTTCGTTTGTTAGTTAAGTTAGGAGGGCTACTGGTTTCATTTTCGGTACGGATGAAATTATAGAACGTCAATACACATTGAAAGCATGTGCTTAAAGACAAATACATGGTGTCCCAAATGACGTAACGGCTTTTGAATTGAATGAACTACCTACCATTTTAAGCAAAAAGGCTAACGTAGAGGTAGAAATCTATTTCATAAAATCAGACATCTCGTTCTAGAGTTATAGACAATTTTTCTTGGAATCTATTTTTGAAAAGTCTTGAGAATGCTAAAAATTACCATCAAATTTCGTCCCGTTTTCAGCTTTAATAAGATAGCAACCGCATCAGTTATCTTCTTAGGACTTTCTATAAGCAACTTGTATACAGTTACATGTAAGGGGCATATATTTTTCATTAGGTTTAGCTCTTTGGAGGTTTAGCTCTCAGTTACCCCCGATCATGCCCACTTTAATTCTTTGAAGCTAAAACTTGGAGAAAACGTTATCGAAATTTTTAGTTCTCTTTTAAGTATGTTCAAAAATAACTCCTAAGCAAAATAACCTGTAATTCTAGAATGGTATGACCGATTTTAGTGACCTAACTTTGTACATCTAGGTTAGGCTTTTTGTTACAAAATGAGTGGTACTTTATAGAAATGGGTGTAAAATTTGTAATAGTACATTTTGGCAAACGCCGCTACATAATTTTGGGATTTGAGTTGCTATGAATTTTCTTTCAATTGGCCAATGACTTGTGAAATGGAACGCCCGACAAGAAGGAGCTAAGAAGAAAATTAGGCACCATGCCCATCCAAGCATTTCAATAGTGCCCTATTACAATCTTAAAGAATCTTTTTCTGCAGTCAAGAAACTGGTGAAGTTTGACCTTTCTAAGAGCTGTTCTCCCACAAAGAAAGAACGTTGACGACCTAAAAAGATATCTAAAAAATGGTCTGTCGCATCTAGGACCTAAAATATGGGGCATTCTACTCTCAGATCTAAAATCTGCTAAGAACATCGATAGATTCAAACATAAGATCAAAGACAAATTCTTAAAAATCTCTAAAGTCAAGAAGTTACCCCTATATATATCTATATATATATTATTGAAAACAAAAAGGCTTCAAGAAGAAATGTTTGTTAATAATTCTGAAGAATGCATTTTTCTAACGGTGGACAGAAAAATCTTTCTTTGTCTTGTTTTGTTTTGTTTCTTTCTTGAAAACATTTTCTTTTTAATAAAATCTCTGGAGGGACCATTATGGAAGCAAGGTTGCATTTACCTTTTGATGCTATCCCTGCCATTTAACATGGGGTGTTTTCAGATTAAAATCTTTAGCTCTTGTATTCATGTACTCTTTCTTCTTAAATCTATATTATATTTATTTTAAATGGCAAAATTTTACATACATACAAACAGCTTTATATACAAACANCCTTTAGCTCTGCGAAACTGTAACGTGACTATGTATGCAGATGACACCAGTCTTTCATATGCATCAAAAAATATAGACGATCTGAACCAATTTATGAACGAAGATCTGAATTGTTTAAAGGATTGGCTCCAGGGAAACAAACTATCCTTGAATGTCCTTAAGACTCACGCAATGGTAGTTGGATCCCGTCCAAAGCTTAAAATGATTTCTGATGAAGTCGTTGAGCAGCCTTCCTTCTCTATAAATGGCACTCAGATAAAGGTCGTTGAGAACACTAAATACCTAGGTGTTCAGTTGGATAGTCATCTTGTTTGGGATGAGCATATAAACTGTATGAGAACTAAAGTCTCTCGAGCCTTAGGTTTTTTGAAGTATGCAAAGAAATTTCTCCCAAAGGAAACGCTAAGTAAAATGTACAGAGGAATTGTGGAGCCCCATTTTCGCTATTGTTGCTCAGTGTGGGGATGTTGTGGGAAAATTCAAATTGAGACCCTCCAAAAGTTGCAAAATCGTGCTGCCAGAATTGTTACAAATAGCAGCTATGATGTTTCAGCAGCTAGTCTGATTAAGAGGCTGAAATGGCCAACAATTTCTGACATTATTCAAAATGAAACAGCGACTATAATGTACAAGTCAACAAATGGTCTTGCTCCGGAATATCTATCCAAGCTGTTTATAAAGAACTCAGCCCAAAATACACTGAGGCTGAGAAACACCGAAACTGACTTGCGTGTTCCACTTTTCAAAACGTCAAATGGGCAGAAGTCTATTTCATTTCGTGGACCTAAGCTTTGGAACAAATTAAGCTTGGATGTCAAACATGCACCCTCTCTTCCTACCTTCAAGAAAAGGCTAAACGAGCCATTGCAGAGGGTGTGATTTCACTTTTCTTTTGATTTAATTTTCGTAAAAATTTTGTTATGGACATTTTTAGTTTTTATATTGCTATTCAACTTAAGTTAGCAACATTTGTAAATTAGGTTTTTACTTTGTAGTCTTTTTTGCACGGCCCCCTGTAAAGCAGTCCCCACGGGACTGACGGGGCTACCGTGGTTAAATAATATAAAATGAATGAATGAAAATGAAATGATTTATTTTTCCTGACCAAACCCATTCACGCCAAAAACGTATTCACTGCTAATACAATGACAATAAAACATAAAAACTCATACCACAATAGCTTACATGTTCAAAAAATAAATACCTCAGAGGACAGATTGATGCTAGGTATATCAGGACTTGGCCATTTTAAATCAATCTCATTTTGAATAGCAGCTCCACGCCGAAAGAAAGCAACTATCATTCCTCCAACTTCAACTTTCTCCTCTTGTCTTGCTCTTGATGCAGAAGTGCTCAATTTTTGGAATGTGATAGGCTGAAAACAAAGAGGTTTGATGAGATAAATTAAACTGTATTCACATAATAATGGCACAATGAGAAAAGGCAAAACATGTGCAAATTCATTGCATTCTGCACGACAATGAGGCTGGATTTGGGTGACAAAAGGTAACTTAACATCATCATCCTCATCATCATCATCCTCATCATCATCATCATCCTCATCATCCTCATTATCATCATCATCCTCATTATCATCATCATCCTCATTATCATCATCATCCTCATTATCATCACCATCATCATAGACATTATCGATGATTTGCTGAAAATAGGATTCCAATTATCTTTTATGCATGACCCTTTGTTTAAGAGTAAAAATTTGGATGCAGAGTGGTAAACATGTTGATATTCATGACCCTTCTGGTCTAAACCAGTTTTGCTATTTATTTAATTGAAAATGGGCGGCTTAAAGAGCGACGATAACCCACAAGAGAATTCATAACATGGAACATTTGTTCCTTAAAAGTGAACCATGGGCTAAGAAAATTTTCCAAAGTTCTTCAAAATGGGAACGCGTCACCAAAAACAAACATTCTCCGTCATACATTCACAAAAGAACATCGGAACGAAGCTGATGACAGATAAACAGAGACTTAATTCGTTTTAGGTACAACTATTCCGCTGTTCATAAATTCCTTCATTCCCTGTCATTCTTATTTATTGTGCTGTTTAAATATGATATCACAGGAAACATGGGAAAGAGAAAGGTTCTTTTCAAAAAGAGTGACACATAGAACTAATGACTAAGCATTTTGGCGCGCAATTTGAAATCATTCTAATAATCTATATTGCCATGAAATCGTTGGCTTCTTGTGGGCTCATTACAAGGGAAGCCAATGGCAAGCCGACGGTTGAACAATGGCGAACAAAGGACGCCCACTGAGCCCATGGTTTTGGCGACGAAAGTAATTTTGAAGACCGCCAAAAGAACTCATAGTAATGATTTTAATTGCGAAGGCAGATTATGACGTCAAAAAGTATTTCTGTATTTTGCATTTTGAAACAGCTACGAAAAGCGAAAGTGAAAGAAAATCTTTAAGTATTTCGGCGGGCAATTTGAAATGATTTTGAACATGATTTTACTATCCATGAAATCGTTGGCTTCTTGAGGGCTCATTACAAGGGAAGCCAATGGCAAGCCGACGGTAGAACAATGGTGAACAATAGAAGCACACTGAGCCCACGGTTTTAGGGATGAAAGTAAGTTTGACAACGGGGTAACATTTCTAGACTTCGTATAAACTGCGGAGGCAGGTTATTACGTAACGTAGGGAACTTTGGGTCTTCAATTTTAAAACATCTGCTGGCAAAGGCAAGCGAAAGTGTCTAAGTATTTTGGCGCGCAATTTGAAATTATTTTGAACATGATTTTACTATTCATGAAATCGTTGGCTTCTTGTGGGCTCATTACAAGGGAAGCCAATGGCAAGCCAACGGGAGAACAATGGTGAACAAAGGAAGCCCATTGAGCTCACGGTTATAGGGATGAAAGTAATTTTTCCATCGTATGGTCATGTTTGTGACGTCTTACGAAATTTGTAATCCCATATGTAAGTGAGTGCATCGTTTATAGATGTTATCCACGATTGAATGCATTGAATGAATGGAGCAGATGACGAAAGAATTAGCGAAGTGCTTTGTTACTTAAAATACTCTGATTCAGTTATGCCCAAGGGAGCTGGGCTACGGCTGAAGTGTTATGTGTAGTATACTTTAGAGAATCTTGGTTTTTTCAACAAGCTACTCTCGTGGGAACGTATAGGAACCGTTCTGAAGATCCAATGTTCACACTGTTCCTTGCCCCTTGGGGCTCAATAGTGAATAAAAGGAGTGGGTTTGATCCATGAAATATCGAGTTAGTCCTAAACATCAACGATGGCAGATGGTAGGGCAGATGGCAGACAAGAGTAAGAACTGGAAAGCCTTACCTGGTGCCGCAAAGATAAAGAGACGATTGCACTTGGAAACGGATAAGGATGGAGTGTGTCCTTGCCCTGTCAGCGACTGTGATCATGAAAGATTCTGTAGCGAGAGAGGATGCAGAAAACATATCTCGGAAATTCACCCATGGTTCTATTACTTCGATAAATACCCAAGTGAAGTGATTTGTGAAGAAGGCAAAGAAAGAGCAGGAAAATAGTCTTGCAGATGGCACGTCAAGTCAGTTGAGCAGCAGTGGAGCTGTCTTTGAGGACATTGTATTTTCTGACGAGTTCGTACATTGGATGTGTAGTTGCAGTGGTGGAGGACGCACCGAGGCGCATGCAAATCAGATATCGTCACGTGCCCTAAAATTCTTACGTTATTGTCTGTCAGAGAATCCTACAGATAGACTTACAAGTGAAGAGATTGACTATTATCTAGCGTCCCTGGAATTTATTGCTAACTTCTTAGATCACATAACGAAAGATAATGCTATTGGACACGCCGGACAAGTCAGCTACATAAATGCTTTACTGGAAAATGGAACATCGGAAATTCAAAGGTATTGACAGCAATGGCCTCAACAATTTCGGTGTGGCAGAGACTTTGCTGAAGAGAGCCCGTAAATGTGTTGCACGGAAGATGAGAGTTCGCTGGAATGATGAACTTGATATAGACACGTTGCGGCGAAAAGGGCACTGGGCTACGACGACAGAGCTGCAACAGGTGATACCATTTCATATGGCACGGTACAAGCGCCTATTAAGAGAATGCAAGAAGGGATTGACCAGTGTTACTCAGTCAGAATTGACATTTGCAACAAGACTCATTGTGACGTATCTTTTCTTGAGAGTGAAAGGAACTCGGCCCATGACTTATCAGTTCCTCACAGTATTCATGGTTACATCAGCTACCACAAATGGAGGTTTCATAGATCAAAAGAAAATTCAAAACAGCAGGGAAGCATACGTTTGACTCCCTGGTCATAGATGAAACGAGCATGACAATACTGAGCGACTAAATAAAGTACGTTCGGCCACATCTAAATCCCCATTGCGACTTTCTGCTAGTAAACAGAAGCGGGGGGGGGGGCAGTTTCTCAAATTAGATCAAGCTATGGGAATTCTCGTTCATGATGCTATTAGAACGTATGTGCACCCAACACGCTATAGGCAAATCATAGAAACAGAGAGCGCTGAGGTTTTGAATGCAGAAGAACGAGATATCGTATCCCAGGACCAGAAACACACATCAAACGTTGCAAAGATCCATTACCGGAAAAAGCGCTCCCGTGACGTAGCTGAGAGAGGTAACGACTGCCTAAAGAAACTGCTCAGTGAGCAAGGAAAGAGCATGGATAAATCGTTGGAGACTTTAACTAAAAGCTACGAGACAGAGCGTAATTTAGACATGGAAGATATCTACATTACACAGAACACGTTTTTGGACAAAGAGACTGAAAAGAATGGTGAGGATGCACAAGGAATATGCAACACCACGAGGTCGAGAAATCCTACAACACCAGACTTAGGTGCAAAATCAACCACCGATAGCATGATCTTGTTTAGTGCATTCGAAGATAATCAATTGCTAAAAGGAGTCAAGAAACATGGCTTTGGAAAATGGGTAAAGATTCTCTCAGATCCAGACTTCAAATTCGCGGAAGGACGTACAAGAAATGCCCTATTGCAAAGGGCAAGGACAAGCCAGTTCCAGAAGTTGTACAAAAGACATCATGGACGACCTCTTTTCTGATTGTTTAGTACATAGACCTTTTCACGGAAAGAAAAGCATGCTGGGAAAATGGGGAGATTTCGAGATTTCGACACAACGCCGCTTCAAATTTCGCAATGTTTTGCGATTCTTGTTTTCGCAACAAAACCTCTCTCCTAATCACGAACTAAAATATTAGATATCTTGTGTGCATATAGATAAATTCCTCAGACTTTAGAGATTATGAAATTGAAATGTACTCTTGAATCTGCCTCCTTCCAATCTTTTTATATGACGAGCAATAAAAGAAACCCGGTGCAGTCTCGAAAATCGTAAAATCATGCTTAGGCCCTCGTGACCAAGCGCCACATATATGCTCATAATTTCACGATCTATACGGGAAATCAACTAAAATTCAAAATGAAGCATCTCATTTGTCTCTGAAGATGGATATAAATTTACAGGCTGTTATCTAAACGCAAACCAGTTCAGGGAGCTCAGATAGCTCAGATCGCAGGTCTTCCTTCCCAATAAAAACATTCGAGCAAAGTGATCTTCGATCATCTGAGTTCAATTTTCTTACAAAGCAAAACAAGCGCTTTAATAGCCCATTTTTTCATTCACATATTGTTCACGGGCATATTTTCTACCATTTCTTCGATATTTCTAGCAACCACCAACTTTTGATAATTTTTTTGAGAGAAGAACTTTAGCTCGTAAATCCAAGTTCGGCCTGTCCCCTGTTCCTGAGTGAGAAATTGTTGGCATCGTCTCTTCATTCGTTCCTTCATGTGCAATTTAAACAAAATATAGATCCATTATACTAATTTAGGGTCAACCTTATCAGGGGTTCCATCCTCTTTATTAAAGAAAGAACAGATTCTTAAATTTATTTTTATATAGTTTCGCTGCGGCATGATGTTTGTGATTGTGATTGTCTCAATCTGTTTTAGACAGGGCAGGGTTTCTCATTCTGATAGTCTGTGCGCTTGTCCCTTTGTTCAATGTAGCGACCAACAGTTAACATGAATTTCCGAACTGTTGAACAAATAAATATAGAGAATTTAAAGATCTACAAACCCTCTTTCTTGTAATATTTTCCAAGAATATTTATGTCATATTTATTGAAGAAAATCCGAAAGATCTGGCACTCGAAAATCAGCACGTTGTTTATTGAGCAAAGCAAGATGAAGCAGAACCGATGGCAATAATTATTCTTCTGTCCATTTTGATGTATCTCGTATTAACAGCGACTTGCAGCAACAATCTGCGTCCATGAGAAATAAATTT
>REGM01000026.1:1601078-1612334 GCA_004194415.1 Aurelia aurita | reverse complement strand
TCGCGGCAAGTACCGTGAAAGGAACCGTAACATTCCTATTCCTTGTCTGGATTTAGTGATTGCTGCCTGGATGTGACTAGCAAATGATAGTCTTGAATCGAGAACAATCCCAAGGTGTTTGTGTTCGTTAACATTTAGGACAGGGGTATCATTAAATAGAATCGGTGGATGGTCTACACTAATTCTTTTCCTTGAGAAGGTTACTTCGACTGCTTGTTTCGTTGGATCGGGATTAAAAGACATTCGCCACTTATGTGCCCAAGAGCTAATGAGATTCATGTCATGATTCATGTCTAGCGCGGCTGCATTAGGATCGTGAACGACAGTGAAAAGCGATGTATCATCAGCGAAAAGTTTAACATTACACCTCAGATTTTCAGTTAAATCATTTATGTACACGAGAAAGAAAAGGGGTCCAAGGATTGAACCCTGAGGAACACCAGCTGTAACATTTCCCCAGTGTGAGGCTTTGCCGTTTAGGACTGTGCGCTGTTTACGATCAGCTAAAAAGCTTCAACTATTAAAAGCAGCTGACCAGAAACACCACAACGACGCAGTTTGAAAATAAGACCTATTTGCCAAACCCTATCAAATGCCTTGATAGGGTTTGGCAAAAAATACTTCAGCCTTTCAGCAATCTTTCCAACTGATCAGGTTCTATCTCCAAATTGCAAATTTTCAAACTTGCGAAGTTCTTTTTGGCGCACCCGGGAAAAATGTCCATCCTTCCTTTTAGGCAGTTTTGGCTCCTAGTAGGGCAGGGGTCCTGGGTACTAGACTTTTAGCCAAGAAGGATTTGATAATACTATCTGTCAGCGAACTAGGAAAACTATTTTTAGATAAGATCTCCTTTACTCGAGCAATTTTGTCGTGAAAGTTCTCATACGATGAGCAAATATGGAAAAGCCTGATAAACTGAAACACTGATCGAGTTATTCTTATATTAGTTAGGAGCAAGTCCGGCAAGATCCGTATAAAGCTAGTAAATGCAATTTCCTTTACAAACTGGATGTTTCATTTACTCACGGGTATCGAAAGCATCCAAAAAGGGTAAAGTGTTTTTCGACTCAATTTCGGTAATAAAAATATTCATTGCACAAAAACCACATTTAGAGCGCATTTTCCCTAGCTTGAATTTTCCTTAAAAGGGCTGGAATTCATCTATTTATTTAGAATACGACTACATGCCTTTTCATATCAAATTGACAGTGTGAATCCCAGATACATCTATTGTGTGAATAAGCAGTTGAGATTCATATTCCCTAGCGAGACCATACGAGACCATTATACTACTACTGGTTTCTTTGGCTGTTATCCCACGAATTGTTATTTTGCCTGTTTGTTTTCGTTTTCAAAGTTTGTTTGTTCAGCGTTGCAAAATTATCTTTTTTTTGAGAGAGACAATTAACCCTATTCTACCTGGGCTCTTTGGGTCAGACCACAGCACAGGGGGGGGGGAGGCAAAAATTCCCCGCCCCCAATTATCTCCGAAACCATAACTACCATGCAATTATAACTTTTCATAATAGTAGTTACATCTATTGGAAGTCTAATTATAGAATCTGATGCTAATTGGAAGCGTGGTTTGTTGCCAAGCAAGCCCATACGATGCTTCTGCTGCTCCGCTAATTCAAAATCTTGGCTGGTCAACTATCAGTAATCTTGTAAGAAAAGAGACCGCCACGCTGACTTACAAGTCTTTGAATTCACTTGCCCCAGACTACTTGAGAAAATTATTCATAAAATGTTCAGAGAACGGTTTCTGCGCTCATCAGAAACTGATGTTAGGATACCGTTACTGAAAACGATAATGGCCAAAAGGCTTTTTATCATCGCGGTCCAAAGCTCTGGAACAGTCTAAAAAGAGAGACGAAATTGGCACCCTCCCTGAAAATCTTCAAAGAACAACTATAGAAGGGGGTATAAATTTAATTTTATTTCTACGTTCTTTTTCATAGATTTTGTATTATATTATATTGTAAATTAGGTATATTAATTTCTTTCGTTCTTAGTTTAGTGCTTTCGTTTAAACAGGTCGGTTTGAAAAATATATCTTGATATCAAACTTATAACCTATATAAATATTTTAAAATGAAATAAAATGAAACCAAGCAATAGGACTATGTCGCATAAAAAATTCAGTACTGGAAAAACAGAAAGTGCTAATTAGCTCAAATTTCAATGAATGAAACGTCAATAAACAACTTAAAAGTTAAGAAAATATGATTGTCTATCGATTGATATAAAAATTTGGAAATTTTGTCTTTTTTGTTCGAAATATGACGTCATCAATATGAATGACGTCATCAATATCAAGGACGTAATATAACTTATATTTTGCTAACGTCAGCAAACATAGATATAGTATATATGAAATGAAAGTACTTTCATAGGGAACTCGTTTGGTGGCAGTTACGACTTAATCAAAGCTAAAACAAAGAATCTATGACTGTTTTTGTGATTTTCTTTGTTACCACTCTCCAAATATGGGCATCTCCTGGTCACGTGACTTAAATTATGATAATAGACCTTTTTACTTGCTAGAAAAGGGGCTTGGATCGAGCGTCCAAATCTGGTAAAGTTTGAGAAGGAAAACAAAAGCACGACCCCCGTTCTAAGTAGAAACACTGCTAGCTGTGGGATGAAGTTGCTTCGGATCTCAGAGCTTGCAGTTTATACACAGGCAAGTTTGATTCGCCTTCTGGTCTTTTTCTCGTTGTTCCCTTTTTAGCTGATTTTATTATGCAACAGTCTGGGCCCATATTTGCAAATCTTTTCCACCGATTAACCCTACCCTGGGTACCAGAGCCAAAAAATAGAAAAAAAAAATAAAAAGAAAAAAAAAAATAAGAAGCAAAGAGGCTCTGGTCACATGGTGACATCGATTGTAGGAATGGACCAATGAGAAGCTTGTATACCCATATGCGTATATAAATTTGATTGGATAGCGTGAGTCACATGACAAAACTACGATTGCGATCAGAAAATATGATTCAGGCGGTTTTCAGTTAAGAAAGTTAAGTGATTAATTGCCTCGATCACAGCAATGGCGGGTGTTTTGAGGCGAGGTGTGGATTCTGTACTTGTAAATTTTTTAGCAAAATTGAGAGTTTAACCTCCACAACAGTTTAAAATATTGAAGTCATTATATGTGCACGGCTTGCTATACTGCCTACTGGTCATGGGAAATCGTTGCCGTTTCAAATGGCGCCTTTCGTTGCCAGTGAAGTTAATGGAAGCAAGGCCGTGCATAGCGGGGGGCAAGGGGGGCAGTTGCCTCCCCAGAAATTTTCAAAGTAAAGTTGTTTGTTAATGTAAAATATCTATCACATTCGACTTCTGTAGTTATCAGGATATTCAAAATTTCTAATAACGTATAGAAGTCGGATAATACCACTTAATCAGATAAAACATACTTCCCAATGGGCAAAGTCAAATTCAGTCAACGTTTAATTCTGGTTCATATAAGGTTTCATCGTTGATCAACTAGATATCAACATTCCAACAGCATAAATTTTCTTATGCAATTTCAGTGTTAAAATTTTACAGTTGATATAATTTTGAAGAACGTTGATCTAAAGTTTGTATTTTAACGTTGACAAAAATGTCATTTTCGACGTTTCAGCAACGTTGGTGCAACATTGAGAGTCTTCTTTCACCTTCTTTAAAGGGAATAGACATAGCTATATAGATTGGTCGCTATAAATAGGCTACGAAAATGCCCACGCACCCATTGTTTCTTCAGCTAGACAATAAAACGGCAGGGGCCAACAGTATCAAATACAACAGACTATATTTTTAGCTTGGCCAGGGCCAGCTTTTAACTATGTCGATTCCCTTTCACAACGTTTCTTTGACATTTTATCAACGTTGTTTGCGCACTGGGTTATAATTGGGACTGATCGTAGCCCAAAACCTGGTACCATATACCAAAAGTCACAATAGAATCGTTTGGGAAGTTTTGCTCTATAACATTTAGGCCCGGGGGGAGACTAGTGGATGTAGTTGGGTCAGCCGCCCGGTTTTCAGAGAGCTACCCACTTCTAATTGCCAAAACTTGCCTTCGTACCCACTTTTATGATGAATTTTGGCGGAAAAGTAACCATTTTAACGATTTTGCCTATTTCAGCCAAACCGACCCATGTCTAAGGAAAATTTGCCGAACAATTACCCTATGTTTAGAGAAATTTGGGCTCAAAACCTACCCATATGGGCGGCACATACCCGTAACTCTCAACATGTTATGGACCCCCCAAGCATTTAGGTTTCTTTCAGCTGAATTTGGAATTTTGATACTTAGATTGACAACTGATGTTTAGGCAAATCGCAACANTTCCATAAATGATTTGGTGGTGACAATGCTCGTGAAGAGACTGATGGACACCAGATTCGATTAAGAGGTTGGGCTGATCAGTGAAAATCAAGTCAATGCAGGATTTTGAATCTCCCATTAAGTGAGTTGGTTCTGAAATCAGCTGATGAAGGCCAAGGTCAGAAGTTATTGGCTCAAATAGCTTTCCCTCATTATTTTCAACATCATTTTCCCACCATTGAGTCGAGCGGCAATTGAAATCACCGGTAATGATAACACAGAATGGATTTTCAGCGTGCAGTTTTGAAAGCAACAGTTCAAGTAGCAATTAAGAGTAGAGGAAGATATTTACACCGAAATTTCTCAACTTAGATCTCTCTTTATGGTCGATCGAATGATGCATGTTTCAAGTCAATCAAACAAGAAAGAACAAAATTATGGACGTTTTAAACTTTTTTTGTCAACCACTCTCCAAATATGGTGCTATTGTGGTCACGTGATCAAGTCTAGAACAATGAAATATTACAATTATAATTGGCAAATAAATTTCATTAAAAGTCAATAAGGTTTGGTTGTCATACCTCGTGTAGTTCAGGCGCAATGTAACAAAGTTTGGTTGGGGGCGAAAAACGCCCCCCCCATGTGAAATAGGATTAATTATTTTGAGGCCTTCGCCTGATATACCCAAAATCTTTCAATAGGTGCATGCAAGTGTATGTGTTTCCTCCTCTACGTTTTGTAATGTTATCAATCATAATATCAAAATAAATTTTCTTTTGATTTGAATAACGACGGTTGAAAACAGCAAACTTCGATTCTCGAACTCGCAAAATGAAACCCTTGCATTGCATGCTCGCACTTTTGTTCTGCAACGGTTACACAGCAAAATCAGCTAACACGGAACGAAAACAACGAGAAACAAGACAAAACTTGCCTGTCTACAAACAGAAACATTCGTAACCCAATTTGAGTAAAGTTATCGTTGATTAACTCTCTGAAAAGTATTCTGAAATCCGAAGGAACTTCAAGCCACAGCTAGCAGTGTTTCTACTGGGAACGGGGGTCGTGCTTTTGTTCTCCTTCCCAAACTTTACCAGATTTGGACGCTCGATCCAAGCCTCTATTCTGGCAAGTAAAAATGTCTATGAAAAGTTTATAATTTAATTGCCAATTAAAAAAGAGGATAAGCCAGAACATCTTGACTCTCTGTCCTCTTTACGTTCTGTTTTTTTTTGTAAAGAGTTTGGTTAGAGATGGACATTGCTTGCCCCCCAGGGAGCTATCGTTCCAAGCTTTAAGAGCCGAATAGTGAAAGCCTTTCTTGACATCTTCCATGCTATTTCTGATTCTTTTTTTATCCCTACAGTTCCTTGTTCTGTAGTTTGAGTGCTGGTTCCTATGTTGATATTTATCCCGAAGGCTTTCGGGACATTGCCTGTTAACTATTTTGTATGTCATAACTGATAGATCAAATGCTATTAGTTTTTCAAGGGTCAACCAATTGTGAGACCAAATGTCCTTTTGTCTGACCTTATCATTAATAGAACGGAATCTATCCTGCAAACGTGGAGGGTATTAAATTTTGATTTTGGAAGACTCCCCAGATGATATTAGCATGTCCGAGGGGTGTATCACGAGCCAGAAAAGCGTACAAGATTTCCCGGATTTCTAAAATCCCTCGAAATTTCGTAGGGATTTCTGGATTTCTTTTTGGGTTTTACTGGATTTGTGGGATTTCCAAAAGTTTCTCATTGAAAGATATGTGCTGAAGCTAAATCTTTTTTACAAAATTCTTCTTTTTCGCAGCATTGACAAGGCTTTTCAGTGGATTTTCGTTTTGTTTTTGACGTTTTGAGAGATTTTTGCAATCAATGGAAATCTGGCAAAGCATCTTTTTCGAATTAATCTCGAATTGAAGTGAGATACAATGATTTCATCCAAAGGATCTGTTGAGAACCTTGCATTCAAACAATCAATACTGTGGGCCAAGTGGTTACGAGTCTATAACATTCACCCTCCTCTGCAGAGATTCAACTAATTTCCTCCGCAGCATAGCAACAGCAAAAAGAAAGACCTCCATAACCTTCAGACTCATTCCAAAAGTTTCTTGACTCAGCTTCTCAAACTGATTTATTACTAACAACAACATCAGCAACAACTAGCGAAAGTTAAAGGATTTATGTAATGAGTCTACATAACCTAAATGGTAGCCTGTGTTTAAGAAATTTATTTTGTTGGATTCTGGAACACAAGCTATATTCCACGGAGGAAGGTAGACTCATTACAGAAGTCCCCTAGCTTTCGCTCATTGTTGATAATGCTATCGCTGCAATTGAGGCGAAAAAATAGTTCAGGGAGCGAAACAAGAGCTTTTTGGAATAAGAGTAATACATCAGTCTTGTTTTCATTATGTGACCTCCTCTTCCTCTCAAACAGCCTTCTTCAATTATGGCCAATGATATATGACCTTCGTGCAGGGTTCCAAGGTGTGAAGATTTTCAGTGGAATGTTCTGAACTATGGGGGATTTCCTCACGCTCCCTGTGAGATCTGGAGGATTTTCAAAAATTTTTATCAGATTTTTGAAAGATTTTGGAGATATATTTGCATTTCTAGAGATTTCCCAGTTGAAGAGGGATTTGTAAGAAATTACAGGATTTTCAAAGGATTTCGGGATTTTTTTTGGATTTCTGAACTAGGTTTTCTGTTTTTCTTTTGATTTCCGTTTGCAAGAACGACAAATCACGGATTCGAAACTATCAAATATAGAAGGCATTGTCTTTGGATATCTCTTACTCAGCATAAAAGGAATGCTCAATCTACTACTGAGTTTAAGAAAAAAATCAAAAAGTTGGAATGGCGCTGAATGCACATGCAGATTATGTAGGACGTTTATACTACAACTTGGATTCGTGTGATACTAGTTTTGATACCGCTTTCATACCATAGCTCGGATTTTCAAACAACAGCTCTGATTTTTATACTGCTAATTTTTAATTCAGTCTGGAAATTTTATGCTATGTATTTGAAGTCTTATTTATTTAATCATGTATATGTATATATTAAATTGTATTCGCTGTGGCAGTTGGCTTGGATTAGCTAGTGTAGTACTATTTTTAATTTTACTGGTCATAGCTATGTAGCGCCAACGTTAAATAAATTTCGAAATAGCCGACAATTCTTGGTGACTTCTGGCAGCAATATTATCTGGGCCTAAAGGTTTAACCGATTGAAATCATTGCATGGCTTCAAAATGTCTAAGTTTATATTCTTGAACTAAACGATTGACTTAACCCAATCTGGACCGGGGTGCTAAATTGCCCCCCCCCCCCTACCATGTTTGTCTAGGCAATTTTGTTTTGCTAATTTCTTTTCCTAACTATCTATTTAGCATCTTCTATCCAAATTTCTTAAAGATATTTCATGTATTTTTGGAAATTTAAAAATTTTCTGAGAGAGTAGTTTTAATATCTTGTTTGTTTTACGGTCAAACCCATTATAAATTCAAACTAAGATAGTTCTTGACAGAAGTAAGATAACTGTATGAAATTTTCAGTTCAACCACGAATCAACAAGAGAATTTAGAAAAACCTAATTTTATTGTTTTTCCAAAAAATGACGTCATTAATGACGTCATATATATAATGACTTTAGGTAATAAATATAGGTTTACAAAGTTGATAATTTTTTCAAAAAATTATGTTTTTATGAGATTTTGATATTTTATCTATCAATTACAGTTAAAATAAGCATATTATTTCTCTCGAGTGAGATTTTACAGTCAAATTGGTAATAGTACTGTTTGTGGCCTAAAACAAAGAAAACAATTAGAGTAAAATAAATTATAAATTCGGACTTTTCACTTCAAATTACATAAGATGGCCAATTTTCTTTCTTCTAGCCCTTGTCAATTCGGAGTTCTGGGGGCAATTTGGCCCCCCCCCGTCCTGACGATGCTCAGAAAAGCCCGGTCCAGATAGGGTTAACAGTGGCTCAGGCATGAATCAGTCTTCTTGCATGACATAGATGACGCCTAAATTTCTTAAAAATGTAAATTCTCTGGCAAATTTCTACAAACATCATAGTCCCCTGTTTTCTCCTTCTCTGCACATAACCTCCTCAAACATCGCATCAGTAGGCTTTTTAACTTATCAGCTGTTCTACTTTTCGTGATGGTACTTGAAAATTAACCACAATTGACCGATTTGGTATCAAGGGGCTACCAAGGGGCGATTCGGTTGGCTGATTAGCATGAAACTGGATGATTACCACGTGCGTCAGAACTAGCAAGGATTCAAAGTTATGCTTTCTCTGGGTTTCCTAACGAATCTTGAACTCATCAAGACTTGAGCGTCTCAGAAGACACACATTTCTTGGTCAACCGGCAGGACTGGTAAAGTTTCATCTTCCTCTTTGTTCTAATTTGCTTTAATTTTGAATTGTAATTTGAACTCTTTCTCTTTAAGCGTCAAGAAGAGCCGTGCAAAAATCAGCTGTCTTGAAGAAAACCATCCTCAAAGGAAAAGGTAATAGATTTTTGTATTTGTATAGAGGTTCTCAGTTTTGTTGTTTGGCTTTAAAAATGTTGGTTTGCTACTTTTTGACTTGGAATATCTAAAGTACTCTTAAAAACTATATAAACAAAATCTTATTTAGCTTTTTCTTGGATTTCGTATTTCTCGTCAAAGCAATGTCATACTGGCATCAATCGAATTGTCTCAAAGAGCAAAACTTGAAACATGACAGGAATTTGAGATTTGAGCTAAAAAGAGGATTTTTTGTCTGTTGGGAATTCTAGCTACTATTTTGTTTCAAAGACATCACTATTACGTCGTGGGAAATCCCAGTTTCTTCTGATTTCAAATCTGAAGATCACATGTTCATATAATGTGTGCTTTCAAAGTTACAAGTCATATAATACAGACAGGCGAGAGATATATTTTTTTAGTTTTGTTGAGGATGTACACGGGTGTCAATAACCTGCCCTCGGGTTCAGTCTTTGGTAAACAATTCCCAAATTATGCAATTCACTAGAAATTGAATTAAATATTTGAAATCAAGGGTAAATGGATTTTCGTATGACATAAGAGCGATGTCTGTGCGATTTGAAACAAAAAGTTGCTAGGGTTCCCATGGGACTAAATCCCTTTTTCTGAGCTCGAAACTCAAATTCATCTTGCTTTTAAAAATTGTTCTCTTTAAGATTTTTCAATAGACATTAACACTAAGATGGTGGCTCCAACGCTCTGTTTTGTTTAGCTGCAAAGCATGCTGGTAAAAGGCTCCCTGACGACTACCTAACGACATCAAAATGTCGGTCTGCAGTTTCGACTAGCTGGTAGGTTTTCGAATCAACCTTGCAAATGCAAAATGGTTCGAAAGGAAACCTTTCCAATGCAGACAACTAAAAGTTTTGATTAGAATTGAAGATTCGAGTAGGAATTACAAAATTTTCCTATTTGTTTACATTGTTTACTTGTTCCGAACTTTACCACAGCTGGCTAGTCGAAACGGCAGACCAGAATTTGTATGTCGTTAGGTGGTCTTCAGGGAGCTTTTTACCTGCGGGCTCTGCGCGGCAGCCATCTTTAACGTTATTGTCTATTGCTGCCTATTTGACAATGTTGTGATGAAAAATACAAACTATGCAGCGAAAAATGTTGTTTGTCCATCTAATTTGTGGGATTACTTTAGTTACTTTTGGCTTCAAAATCCTAAGACATTTTTTGTCGCCATATCAATATATCAACTGGCTTCCCTTTTTGCACTTACATCATGTTTTTTTTAATGCATTTATATATTTTTGGATTTTGTCATAAGTAGGACTGGATGACCTGTCTGGATGAAACTCTAACTATTATTGTAGCAAATGACCTAATAAAAGCGTCAAAAGCATCACAACTACTGAAATCGTGTTCAGTTTGTTTCCATTTATCCTTCAATCATATGTGCCAACCCATGACAATACTACTTTTGGATGAGGCAATCACCATGGGTTTTGAAGAAAATTATTTTTTTATTTAAGTAACAAAATCTCATGCTTACCATGAGGAAAACACTACAGCTATGCGGTCGATGCATAAATATAGAGATTGGAATATTAAAACTTGCCCCCCCCCCGCCCCTGGGGCTCTAGGCAAGTTTTAATAGATTCTCTTGCAAGTTAGAGCAAAGCAAAAATAAACAAAAATGAACAAAGAAATAAAACAATAGGTTTTAAAAATCTAATGAAAAGGTAAAATATCAATATATCCCTTGAAATTACAAGATCATATGGATAATAAGGCGAGTACACCAAAGGGAAATTATCCAAAATGTCATGTGCCACTTTCCAGTGATCTCTATCCTGCCTCGAGCTGATAAGGAACAAGAAGGTACAATTCAGTGAACATTTCTTGGCTATTTTGGTTCCAAAATGTGTTTGTTTCTCTTGGTTCCACTATTGCACTCGATTTAACCCTATCAGACCTGGGTGTTTTGAAACACTCAATTCAGTTGTTATATCAGATATGACCACCTAACTTGGCACAAATGTTATTCATTATATAAACAATGATTATTTAAAATTCTAATTCAATTAGCGCCGTTGTTGTTGTTGCTAGAGCATAATAATCATTATGATGTTGAATGACGTCATAAAAATGAAAGCATGTTAAAAGTTCATTAAACTTAACTTTTCATACAGAAATGAAAAATATAGATCAAAATATATGTAAATCAAAGATTTGAGCTTAATTGGACCAATTAAAAAAGAATAAGAGAGATATAAAGTTAATTTTCACAGAATGCCAGATGACAACTTGGTAACCATGGAGACAGTGCTAAATATAGAATGTCAAAATTGTTACAATTTCATTGCTCTATGATACAAAGTTAAACTTACTAAATCTCAGCAGCCTTCTACATATATCGAACATAGCGGAAACAAAAATATACTAGGGGGGG
>REGM01000026.1:1578073-1600452 GCA_004194415.1 Aurelia aurita | reverse complement strand
AGAAAAGAAAAATATAGATTAAAAAATAAGTAAAACAAAGAGATGAGCGTAATTTGACTAAATAAAAAAGAATAAGAGAGAAATAAAGTGAATTTTCACAGAAAGCCAGATGACAACTTGGTAACCATAGAGACAGTGCTAAATATAGAATGTAAAAATTGATACAGTTTAATTGCTCTATGATACAAAGTTAAACTTACTAAATCTCAGAAGCCTTCTACATATATCGAGCATAGCGGAAACAAAAATATACTAGGGGGGGCGGAATCCGCCCCCCAGGTCAGATAGGGTTAAGATTACACACCAATGCAGCAAGATCCAAAACAAATGTTTCAGAAGTTCAAATATTCAACTTTGGCCTAAATATTAGGATTACCACGCTAAAAATTGTGGCTAGTAGCAGAAATTATAACCACTGTTCAAATTAAGGTGATAGCTAACATTCATTCACACAACAATTGGTGAGCACATCTTTAAGAGCGGCTCCGTTAAAGTCTGTGTTACAACGTGCCCCTGTTACAAATAGAACCGGTCTCCCGTACATTGATGACTTCTGGTTGAAAAACAAATTTAAATGAGATAGAAAGTAGGAATTAGGAAATCAGTTTGAACAAAGCCCTACAGACAACTCGTAGATAGAACAAATGAAACTCTTGAACACAATGAAATACAATGTGCAATGAAAATCGCGTATGGTTGAATAGTGCAACTACAGGTTATGCAAAGTGCATGTAAAAATTTGGGCTTTGCATCATAATTAATCTGATTTGTAAATACTTACCTTAGTATATAAGCTATTTGTTTATTTGAAGTTTAAATATATTGATTGATTGATTGATTGATTGATAGATAGATAGATTTATTTATATATTTATTTAGAGACAATTTTAAATAAAATATTTATTATTATCATATCATTATAGTCATTCTGATATAGGAGGAAATTGCTACACACAATCGCAAGTTGCTACAGTCAGTAAAAGTAGATTTTACGAAAATTTCTGTCTGAGCGATGAAAAGCCCATCCTCAGTTTTATATGGGCACTGGACAACGTTACAAGTATTTAGCAGATCATTTATCGTCAATGCCTTACGAGGAACAAACAATAATGAACAGGAACAAATAGGAACGGCAAGTTTCCATAAAAAAGAACAAAGAAAGAATGGTTGATACAGAAAAACGATTTTTGAAGTAAATGAACGGAGATACAGCAGTCTTGTCTAAATGTAGCCGGTGTCCCAAAAAAGTACTCCTGTTTAACCCTATTATTATCTGACATAGTGTCGTCATTTCGAAAGATAAAGAGCCGAAGTTGTGTGACTTTTCCTAAAACTTAATAGGCCAATTAAAAATTGGAAATTAATTCAAAATGGTTGATACTGATCACGTGACCAACGTCTTTTCAACAAGTGGTGGGCTAGTAAATTAAAGAAGTGAGTCTAGTTTTTGCCAAGATGATCACAGATAATTGAGAATACCACCTTTTGATAGCTCTCAATGAGAGAGCCTTCAGATGATGGATTAATTTTGGATTTCGTCAGCAATTTCAAATTTAATGACGTAATCAAAGTTTATGACGTCATAAGACTAACAACAAATGTTATAAATAACATTTTATTGTCAAATTTGGTTCTCTTGATCGTTTTAAATGATTTTAAGGCATTTTTTAGTATTTGCATTAGTAATTAGGGCTTTTTGATTAAACAATAAAAAGCTGGTGTAACTAAATAATGAATAAATGAAATAAATAATGATTTTAAATAGATATTATATTGCTGAGTTTTGCTCTTTGAGGATTTTTGATCTATTCTAGAGCCATTATGGAAGGAATTATTAAATAAAGCGTTAAATATTGCTAATTTTGCCAATAGTTAGAAAATATCGCAATTTTCCGCTATTATGNAACGTCTTTTCAACAAGTGGTGGGCTAGTAAATTAAAGAAGTGAGTCTAGTTTTTGCCAAGATGATCACAGATAATTGAGAATACCACCTTTTGATAGCTCTCAATGAGAGAGCCTTCAGATGATGGATTAATTTTGGATTTCGTCAGCAATTTCAAATTTAATGACGTAATCAAAGTTTATGACGTCATAAGACTAACAACAAATGTTATAAATAACATTTTATTGTCAAATTTGGTTCTCTTGATCGTTTTAAATGATTTTAAGGCATTTTTTAGTATTTGCATTAGTAATTAGGGCTTTTTGATTAAACAATAAAAAGCTGGTGTAACTAAATAATGAATAAATGAAATAAATAATGATTTTAAATAGATATTATATTGCTGAGTTTTGCTCTTTGAGGATTTTTGATCTATTCTAGAGCCATTATGGAAGGAATTATTAAATAAAGCGTTAAATATTGCTAATTTTGCCAATAGTTAGAAAATATCGCAATTTTCCGCTATTATGACGTCATAATGACGTCATGGAAGAAAAAGGGCCCAATTGTGTAGATTTTGCAACTTTGCACCATTTTACCAAGTGTCGTCCTCATATCTGCAGTATTCATGGAGTTACGAAGGGGGGCACCCCCCCCCCCCCCGGTACTACAAGGGTCCAAAAAGCCTGGTATTATTATGGTTAAAAAATCGCCAAAACTTGATTACCAAAAACATTTAAAGAGGACAAAATGTTTGTTTTCAATACTTTAAAAAATTACAGGATGAAAAACCTTGAAGTCTCCAATGATAGTAAAAGTTTCTTTCTGTCACTTATGACGAACTTAAAAGCTTAATATGCTAAAGAAATTGATCTGGTAATCATCATCGCATTTTTCAATATGAGTCAAAACCAGGCAGCTCTAAAATGAGCTAAAGTTGTTAATTTTTAAAAAAATTACAAAATTAGCTATACCTGGGAAAATAAGTTGGTACTTGATCTATTTGCCAAAAAGAAAGAAATTTTAAGATCGACCTTGTAAGCAAATTTTGATAATTTTTCAAACAGTCGTACTTCTTTGGACACCCGGTAGAATAAAAGAAGGACAAGCCCTACTTATGATCCTCATTTTTATCGATCGAGAATATAAAATACTATAGACTATATTTATATTGCCTCAGCCCCCTAGCTAAGCTGCTTTTAAATCCATTGCTTTACTTTAAGCAGGTTAACCCTATCTGGACCGGGCTTTTCTGAGCATCCTCAGGCTGGGGGTGGGGCTAAATTAGCCCCCTCCCTCAGAATTCCGAATTGACAACAGGTAGAAAGAAGTTTTAAAAGTCCGACTATCTACATATCTTATTTTACTGCAATTGTTGTATATTTGATGACACCAACATTTTCCTTTTCTCTAAAAATAGTGCTCTTACAGAATTAATTGTAAGATCTCACTCAAAAATATCTTATTCTACTGCAATTGTTGTATATTTGATGACACCAACATTTTCCTTTTCTCTAAAAATAGTGCTCTTACAGAATTAATTGTAAGATCTCACTCAAAAATATTGAGCTTTGTAAGCCTACATTTATATATGTATATATAGTGTACCGCTGAAGAGGGCCTAACTACTCGAAGAAAATAGGCATCATTTTGGTCTTTTGCACTTTTTTATAACGCTATTTTAATATCGTCATCAGTGACGTCATATGTTAGAAAAACAAAGAAATCAAGTTTTTTTCCATACTTTTTTTGTTTCCACTCTCATTGATTGATGGCTGCACTGTAATTTCATCCAGTTATCTTACTTCTGTCAAGAATTATCAGTTTAAAGTTATACAGGGTTTGACCGTAAAATAAACATATTAAAATTGATTTAAAATTTATTAAAACTAATCTCTAAGAAAATTTTTATAATTCCTAAACTACATGAGATATCTTGAAGAAATTTGGATGGAAGTTGTTAAATAGATAGTTCTGAAAAGTAAAAAAATAATAAGCCTAGATATTATGAAAATATTTTACACAGACAATGGTAGCCCTCCTAACCCCTAGCCCCCTAACCCCCCGTTTCAGATAGGGTTAAGAAAGAGAATGTTTAGAATCGAGGTGCTTAACAGAAAAGTGTTCAATGTTTCATACCAGCTTAGGAGCAAGGAAGGACGAAAAAATGACCTAGTTCCTCTGCGATTCTAATATCATTACGGACAAGTTTGCTGATGTATTTCCTAACTTTAATACAACAGGGGAAATTTCCTGTTTTGGTAAAAAGACAGCGTATTTATAATTATAAAAAAAGTGTGGCTATTTGATATTGTGTGAACAAGGCCTTCTTGCGCATCTGTTTACTTACCATGTACGAAAGTTAGGCAAACAAAGCAACTTGTATTTTTCGCGTTAATTAGCAATGATATTTCTTCATTAGTAAAAAGGAAGCTTTCTCACTTTCAGGAAATTTGAAAAATGACAAAAGATACCAAATTCCGATGCCAATATCCTTTGCAGATGTTCGTAAGTAAACTTGCTAATTGAAACAGAGAAAATTCGATTTTTAGTGTGTTTACAATCTGGTTTCCAGCATTTCTTTTATTGATTACGTCCATGAACAGCAAAGAAGTCCTGCTGATATTTATGTCCATGGTTTTAGCCTCGGTGAACATAATATCGGAAGGTGTTTCAAAATTTCTGTGAAAATCGTTAACAAATATAAATATAAATATAAAAATCAAAAATTCATGAAAACGAATACATGCAGAAAATACTGTTATTTTGAGAAAATCTGATGAGTAGTTGCTGAACTGTAGAGCAAGAAAGTTGAAATTACTAAATTATTAAGTTAGGACCAGATCAATGTGATTTTACATTCATTATTCATAATTCGTTTATTTCTTTATATGATAAAAAAGTTCTTTCATTTTTCTTGTTATTCTGGGTGACCCCAGACAAGGTCAAGCATGTCTCACTGGGGATGATGTCCTACCTCTGTCCTAAAACGGGTAGTTTGCTAAAAAAAATTGCATCACATTTGTCCCAAAAACCGGCCTTTTATTTAAGATAAATTTCCTTTGTCGTTTTTCTTCAATTTGGCAAAAAAGTTTGAATTAAGCAATCAGTGACGATGTTTGTCCCAAAACCGGTAGTTTTAATCAAAAGCTTAATCAGACATCCAAAAGCAGGTTGTAGTTGCATCTATTAAAACAGATGTGTCCAAGAACTGAAAGTATTGGCTGAGATATGGTCGTGTTTGTGTTGATTTGCTGGACAAATGTAGAACCGCTTAGATAAAATTTTGAGTTTTTGGTCATTTTCATATAAATTTGGCGGACAAAGGAAGAACCAGTGAAGGCAAAATTTTAGACTCTTTTGTCAGGTGCGACAGCAATAGAATGCATTTTGGAATAACATAAGAGCTATTTGTCAAAATTCACCTTTGTCCCAAAACTGGTTGTTTTGGGAAGCAACGTCGTACTCTATGATAAAACAAACCGGTCATTTTCCACAATACCTTTCGACAAACATGGGGTCAAAAAATGTACAGTACTTGCCCACCCCTGACCCAGATACATGCATGCCGCTTGAGAGGATACTGCTCCATGGATATAAAAACGATAATACTGTTAATGTTCTTGCTTAAACCTATCTGGACCGGGGGTAGGGGTTAAATTAGCCCCCCTACCATGTTTGTCTGGATAATTTTGTTTTGAAAATTCCTAGGCTTATTATTTCTTGTGACTTTTCCTAACTATCTATCTAGCATCTTCTATCCAAATTTCTTCAAGATATCTCATGTAGTTTTGGAAATATAGTAATTTTCTAAGAGAGTAGTTTTAATATCTTGTTTGTTTTACGGTCAAACCCTTTATAACTTCAAACTAAGATAATTCTTGACAGAAGCAAGATAATTGGATGAAATTTTTAGTTCAACCATGAATTAATAAGAGAATATGGAAAAAAACTTAATTTTGTTGTTTTTCTAAGAAATGACGTCATCAATGACGTCATATATATAATGATTTTAAGTAATAAAAATAGGTTTACAAAATTCATTTTTTTTCTCAAAAAATTATGTTTTTATGAGATTTTGATATTTTATCAATCAATTACAGTTAAAATAAGCATATTATTTCTCTCGAGTGAGATTTTACAGTCAAATCTATAATAGTACTGTTTTTGGCCTAAAACAAGGAAAAATGATGATATCATCGAATATTCAACAATTAGAGTAAAATAAATTATCAATTTGGACTTTTCATATCAAATTACATGAGATGGCCAATTTTCTTTCTTCTAGCCCTTGTCAATTCGGAGTTCTGAGGGGGGGGGCTAATTTAGCCCCCCGGCCTGAGGATGCTCAGAAAATCCCAGTCCAGATAGTGTTAACATTTGACATATTAAGATAGTTTGAAAGATTTAATTTGCTTAGATGGTGATTCCTTTGCGAAGCTAAGGGATATTTTCGTGAGAAAACCCTTTCAAAACCTTTAAAAATTACCTAAAGTCATGATCAAATTTCCATAACATATCTGACTTACAGCGATGACTTAAATACGCTTTAGCACGTGTTACCGTCTTCAGAGGATTAAAACTTTAACCCTAACAGTCATATCCAAATTATTGCAAGGCATTTCATCACTGCCACATTCTAATACATGTAGTTGTAATTGTCATTGCTGACAGGAACACCGACCAAATTCTATCATCATTTTCAGACGTTTTGAAGGTTGGCTGAAGGGGCCAAGAAAAATTTCCATAACTTCGGGATCGGAATGGCCTATCTAAGCCAGACAAACTTTTATATCTAATCAAACATTTCTTTTTGTTATCAAGTGATTTTTCAGTATATTTTCTTTTGAATTAAAGAAACACAAGATTTTCAAGCGGCCTGAGTTTATCTGTCACACATGGTATGGTTTTGATAAAAAAATGAATCTAATCACCATTCTTTGTGATTTTATCATTCAGTTCCAAATTAAGGTTACTTAAGAACGATAAGATTTTATCCGATCATTTTGTGGATTTTTAGATGTTTGGATTACAGATACATCTACCTACAATTTCTGATAATTTCAAGGAATCCTCCTTTTCAGTGAATTATAATCAATTTAAAGTGAAATCTTCCCAGTTAGGATAATGCTGTTTACATCAGGAGAAAAAAGAGCGCTTGACTTCCTGTTCAATTAATTTGTCGGTTTTGATACCCATTGCCTTCTTATGAACTCTGCACTAAATACATAAAGGATTAACTTGAGCAGAATTTTGGCCAACATCTTGAACTTTGCTTAATCTGTGGTCAATCATCAACAACAGGAGAGTTTCACTCAAAGAAATTATTTCAGCGCTTCGCTGGAAATCAGATTTTCAGCTACTAATGAGTATTCATACAGTTCCCTGTAGCCAATGACTTGACGTAATTGGCTGCGATTTGGCAGACAGACAGAAATAGCATAGGGTGACTAATCAATGTCTCAGTTTTGAGAAAAATTGAGTGGTCTAAATTTAAAATGTTAATAAAATTTTTTGATTAATTATTCAGAAGCTTCGACACGCAAAAGAAATCTGAGACAAAACTTGCTAAATTGATGTATTGAAAACGAACGCAAAAATTTCGTTAAGGTTTATGTGAAGCTTACTTTGTGGTACAGGGAGGTTATAGGAGGGGGGAAGGTCCGATGTTCGCCTTTTCCGTTGTATAGCGCACAATTCTTGAATATTTGTATTCTTTTTTGCTCATAAATACTCTCCATTTAATGATAAATCGAATGATGTATAGTTTAACCGTGTTATTTTGCATGCGTATCAATTAATGAAGAAAACACGGATAGTGGTCACTGAAGGTGTACAGTCACCTGAAGTAGGTCACAAAATAGGGGTGAAAGGGAATAAAAGACTTGAAAGGAATTTACAAAAGCAAAACAGGATACCGGATGAGGCAGAACTTTTGAAAATTCATTGCTGGATGTAGACCAATAGTACTCGATGGCTTTCAATAAATCGAATTCTACTTAAAGGCTGAGGGACGGAAGTATTTTTGTGATTTTTCTCGGGTTGTTACGAGCACTGAAAATATTAGTAAATAGAGAAAATTCGCTAAAGTGCCTGATATAAGGCCTAAACAGTTGATCAAATCGTAAGGAATCTCCTCATACAGAATATTTAGCAAAGGCATTTCATTTCTTTCTAGAGTTATAGGGAATAGATTTTTAAAATAGTATTAAAGGTTTTCAATCCCATGGCAATAAATTGCAGACGATATCTCTTTCCCGTGAAAAAAACTTTACTTTCTTCATTGTTTTGTGCAAAGATTTCCTTTATGATTTGATCACGTGTTTTAGTTCCTTTGCTGGCATTCGAAACCAATAAAATGTCATAAAGCCGAATTTACCTACATTTGCAGTCTCATAAAAGCAGCTAAAAATTGCAAACATACTTCAATGGCTTGGCTATCAAGCAAAACTTGACTTTTGCCAATCCATTTAGTACCCTTGGTGCAATGAATTTCAAATGTGGGAACTTTTTCTGGCTCACCCGGTGGTATTGCTATGATCAAATTTTGGTTCTTTCTAAACTTGGTTATCCCCTTGGGCTTGGTTCACACAGAGTAAAAACGTGTTATAATTGGGATAATACCTTTTCTAAAATGGTTTAAGCGAATTTCTAGTCAGTCATCGCTTCCAGATCGAATCAAAACTTGTTGATCCCATCAAAATGATGTCGAGGGTGCCGAAAAAATCTCGAAATTGAGATAAAGATGATTTTGTATCATATAAACGTCACACTGTGCATGCATTTCTAACTCGATTTTACTCTAGTGTCAACCAGTCACTGTGTTCTCTTCAATCCCAGTTAAGAATCGTCATATTAGCATAATTGTTCACGTCAATGTTGTTATTTTATCGACGCTTGCATTAAATCTGGTTAGTAAACTTTTTTCTAAAACTGCATTTTCCTAGGCTCCAAGATCAAGAAGAGAGCGAAGACAAAATCTAAGCGACCAAAGGCACCAAGTTTCTGTGATCCACAATGTGCTCATACATGTATGCCAGAATGTGATTTCCGCTGCTGTGTTCCTGGATACCAAGGTGCTCAACGTATGCCATCACAACAAATCTTTCCTCCTGCAACACCCTACAGCCAATGTGGACAGAGTTGCCCTCAAACATGTGCACCAACTTGTAGTCCACAATGCTGTGCAGCGGCTTACTCTGCTGCTGCGATGCCATGCGGACCTTCATGCTCACCAACATGTGCTCCACAGCAGTGCAATCCAGGTTGCTGCGCATCGATGCCGATGCCACCACCACAGCATTTGCTCCCAGCCCTGCAACCACAAGCCCCACCTCCAGCAATGCCATGTGGACCCAGCTGCAACCCTATGTGTGCCCCACAAAGATGCAGTCCTCAATGCTGTGGAGCAATGCCTCCCCCGCCACCAATGATGCCCCCACAACAGATGATGCCACCACCTGCTCCGAGAATCCCATCCCCTTGTGGCCTTGCGTGCTCTGCAAGTTGTGCTCCTCAATGCACTCCAGGCTGCTGTCAGTCATTACCCCCACCAGTGCCACAACCTGCAATGCCGATGATGCCACCATCTCAATGTGGACCACAATGTGCACCTGGCTGTGCCCCACAGTGCCAACCTAGTTGTTGCACTCGCCCACCTCCAATGCAAATGCAAATGCCAATGCCAATGGCAATGCCAGTGCAAATGCCCGCTGCTTGCCCTAGACCATGTGCTCCGCAATGTGCCCCACGGTGTACACCTCAGTGCTGTGGTCAACAACCAGTTCACGTGTGGATGAAGCCCATGGAGATATCGGTTCCTGCTCCTCCACCTCCAATGCCTTGTGGAATGGCATGTGCGCCTTCATGTGCACCAGCCTGCTCTCCAAGCTGCTGCAGTGCTGCTCCAATGCCTCCTCCGATGCAAGCACCTATGATGCCTCCGATGATGCCTCCAAGTCAATGTGGACCAAGTTGCCCACCTAGATGTGCTCCAGCTTGTCAACCTAGTTGTTGTGGGGCACCAGCCGGTATGCCACCTATGATGCCTCCTCCACAAATGCCACCACCGCAAATGCTTCCTCCGCAGTTGGCTCCTCGACCAATGGCATGTGGCCCTCAATGCCCACCATCATGTGCTCCTGCATGTCAACCAAGTTGCTGTCAAGCCAGTCCGCCACCTCAGATGATTGCCCTACCACCCCAAGTAATAAATCTACCACCCCCACCACCTGCACCCATGCCAATTGCTGCACCAACATGTGGGCCAGCTTGCCCCCAACAGTGTGCTCCACAATGTCAGCCTTCATGCTGTGCAACTGCCCCACCCGCAATGGTCCCACCACCTGCACCTTTACCACCTCCTGCACCAGCCCCCAGTTGCCCCGCATCCTGCCCCCGATCTTGTATACCAGACTGCACGGAAGAGTGCTGCTCAGAAGGAGAACATGAACGATGGGACAAGAAATCGAAGATTGCAAATCAACTTGCACAATTATAAGAACTTTACTTTCCTTAATGGAGGTATGTGAGAACACTAACCAATAGGAATATTTCTGTTGCTGACTGTTTTGTTTGAAAGGTTGTGTGGTTATCTTTACAGTTTGGAAGACTTTTGACAAAACGTAGATGCTGATCGTCCTGTGTCATATTTTGGAATTCATCCTTTTTAAGGAAATACCTTGATGCAAACTAAAACTAAACAGATATTAGCTGAGACCCAGACATGATATAAGGATAAACGAAAGATCTCCTGTTTGATATGTCTCAGGCACACTCCCTCCAAATATATGTATAAATTACTTTATTCATAGGATTAGGACAACATTTGGTATCAGGATGTCGGATTCATTTTTGTGTAAATAGATTTGTATCCAATTTTTACGCTGCTGCCATTGCTAAAAATTTGAAATTGATATGTGATAGTCTAGCGATGATTTTCGAAACAGGTTGGTAGAAAATGTCACTGTGCTAGTACAGTTATTGTAGGATCTTAAATGACATGTCGGTATGCCACAATTCTCAAATAACGTGTCGGTATACAACATGAATCTTACATGACATGACATAGAACTCAAAATGACCTGTAGTAGCACTGTAGGTAAGTTATCAGTAGGTTACAAAGAATATTGGCGAGACATTGCAAACTTCGGAAGATTTGCGTGAAAAATTGATCCGTCCTCTTAGTAAATGCAAACCAGCAATGAAAATTCAAGTGTTGTTCTGGTTATTTCTTGAAGAGTTTAACGTAATGCACAGAACATCGATTAAGATTTTATTGTGCATGAAGAATGAAGCCTTTTATTTCTTCATTATAACGAGAATGCTTCGATACTTGACACCCGTTAAAGTCGCTAGAATTCTATGTTTCCGATTTATTTTAAAGTAAACCTTTGTTAACATTTAAGATAAGATCTGTTAAATAAAGCTTTTTGACAAAGATTGGCTTTTACATTTTTGTCAGTTAATTGTTTTAGTTAAACAATGCATTCGTTTGTAGAAAACACTATAATGACTAATGATATGAAATTTATTGTAAATAAGTCTGGTAATTTGTTAGATACTAGATGCTATTTAACGCTCCATTATTGAGGAGCAAAGTACTTTAGCTGCTTTTAGTATATCAGTATCTGCAATATTGTTAATGTTATTATACAATAGTTACCCGCGAATAAGAAACATTGTTTTCAATTTCAGCCTATTTTTCAAACACATAAACCATTGTTATTTCCATTGCCTTTTCAAAACTTCAGTATCTGAGTTTCTTAAATGCTCGTTTCATATTCGTGGTTACCTAATGTATATCATTTCATAGAAACTTTATGTAGCTTTTTAGTGGTGGTTTTATCTCTTACGCTAACAAATATCGAATTTCCAAAAATCGTTACGACTTTCTAATGATTACTTGGAGGAGAATCATTTTCAAATATCAAATTTTCCTTTTTCTAAAATTCAAGGGGTAACTTAAACTTGTCTGCCTTATACTTCAAAATCATTGCAATCCTTGCGAAGATATTGCAAAGCAAAGCCAATATTGTCGCTCACTATAAAGACGGAAAGAGAGTTATGAAGCATTTAATGGGAAACATTCCTTGTTTTGTTATGCAGGGGATTTCAATGATTTTCTTGGTTATTGCTATGAAAAGCAACATTAATCAAATTTTATATCAAAGCAATAACGATGAACAAATTAATTCAGATAAAAATACTCAAAAGTTGCTTGCAATGCACCCTATCATTTGTGAACATTAACAAACTGCAAGTGGTTTTTACCTTTTTTAAAGAAGCCAATTTTTTCTAACAATAACTTTGAAGTTTAGATGAATTCACGGGGCAACTGTGCCTAAATAAGTAATAATGAAATGAATGAAATGAAATGAATGATGTCTTTAAAAGAACATTGGAAATTCCTCGCAACAGATTTTCCTATATATGCGCATTTATTACCCTATGTTTTGTTGTGAACTAGAATTTTGATATTGACGAACCATATCTCTGCTAATGTTAGGCCGACTTTAATGAACGAGGCATGAAAGTCTCTGTTGAAGCCTCTTCTTTCTCGGTGATGCAAATTTCTACTTTCAGTAAAACGATTCTCATTCGCAGTGCTGGTTACAACTTTTAAAATTTTTGGGACACCTGGTATTTAATTTGCCTTCCCACTTACCAAAGCTGTATTGTGTTTATTAATGTTACACTCTAGTCAAGTTTGCACAAATTTTCCAGAAATTTATGGAAAATATTTAATGATTTAAATTTAGACCGTCTTTTGTCCTTTGATCTCTTCCGAGGAATTCTTTTTCAAGTAAAGAAGAGGGAAGAAGTAACAAGATTTTACTTTTGGTAACACAACTTCTTTATAACAATTACTGACAAAAGAAAGCACTTAAAGACGAGACAGGGCTGGTGCTAGGGGGGCTAGGGGGCTACATCCCCCCGTCGGAAGCATCTAGCCACCCCGTCGGATGAAATTTTGGGTTATTGTCGGAGGAAATTTGGCAAAATGACGTATGAAAACAGCATTTTGTGCCTTTTTAGTCCCTTTGTCGGAAGTTCCAGCCTCTCCATTGGAAGATTCCTTGTGCCACCCCTGAGACGAGATAATCACGTATAATCAGAAAAAATCTGTTGAGAGATTATCGAGTTACAAATTGTGGGCTTGTGTTGACTTTAAGACAACAAAATGTTACGCTATATATATAACTCCATCTTTTACAAGGAGACAAAGAGGTAAAACATGATTTGCTGCAAACTGCACCATTGTCACATTATATGTTCATTTGTTGGATACCAAAACTGCAAGAAAAAGATTTTTCGAAGAAGAGAAATTTATTCTAAAAATAAGATGTTCAAATTTTCGATTAGAATTTTTAGATTTATTTTCTGTGTCGTAATGAATGTGCCTTATTATGAATACTTGACTTAGATACTCAGATGAATTAGTTTGTAATAATCGCTATTTTTCATGTATCCACTAACTTTAATGTAAATAACACAACATTCGCTAACCATGGTATTTTACTGTTTTCTATTCTATTCTGCAATTTCATTCAATCGCACATGATGCATAGTGCAAATAGGAACAGATTCGAGATACTTATGATGTAGTCCTATAGCTACTATCTTCATCAAAGTTATCGCTTAATGTAGATCCAAATCAATGTGCAAACTGTAATACCGCGCAACTTCGGAGACTTTGGAGATCAAACATTTTTGTGTGTAATCAGACCGCGATCAACTCCAAAATCGGTCAAACAAAGCCGAGCAAGATGATTTTTTCCTAGTTATTGCTACTACTATTGCCCCCTCCTTACAATTGTCCCCATCTCACTCAAAACAGAACTAACAATTTTACATGAACACAAACTGGACAGATTTTTAAAATTTGTTTTGATTTCTGACGCGGCAATACTGCACAGTATTTGAGAGATTTTCCATGTTATTGCTAAAAGAAATATTTGTCTTTCTACTCCTAGTTTCTTCCCTTTTAGCATTGGAAATATTAATTTTGAGCCGCCTTGTCATCGGGCTATTATTTAGGTCATCCTCTACTACCATCAAAATGACTGTAAAAGTCTCAAATTTAGTCCAGTTTCTGTCTGTGTCTACGAGTTAAAGCAACCATCAGATCTATCAGTAGCGATCAATATCCACGATGTTGTAACCAGTCTAGCCGGTTAGTGAAATATTTGTAGAAGTTAAAGATTTTCTAAATTATATACCGGGTGTCTCAAAAATAAGTTGACTGAAAAAAGGAACAAAACCATATGATATCTGGAATTTCCAATTGCGTAGCTAAATTGTTTTATCCTCGACGTAAATGAACCTACCTAGCATTTATAAATCGTCCATGAAACACCGGAGATACGGGCTCCCAAAGTAAGAAGTTTGAGTGCACCAGAAACCAGAGGTTTTGAGAAAGGGCCTAACCATGATTTGATAGCATGAGCAATTTCAAATGGAATTTTAAACTGTTATTTTTAGTCTTTGCATTTGAAAAGAATCATAGACGCATAGCCACGACCCCAATTAATCAAATAAAAGAAAAATATGGCGAATTTAATAAGCTCCTGTCACATCTCCAGAATAAGCGTGCATGCGCTCCTTTTTCTTCTTCTTTGATACAAATAACTTTTCAATGGAATGTCAGGAACGATATTTACCTCAAAAGAAAAGTGATTTCAAAAACTCTTTTCAAAAGTAAGAACTAAAAATAAAAAGTTGAAAATTGCTTTGGTAAATGCCGATGAAATAAAAAACCATGGCTAAACCCTTTTTGAAAACCTCTGGTTTCAGGAGCACTCTATTATTTACTTAAGCCTTATCCATATCGGGGTGGGGGGTGAATTCCACCCCCTCAAGGTTATATTTGCTGCGTTTTTAAACAACATCAGCTATGTCCCCCCAGTCTCCCTGACTTTTACTAATTATCTATTAGCTACATTTTGATGAAAAAAAATTTGAACAATAGAACTCACAGGTCACGTGACATGCCTATATTTGGAAGCTGGTAACAGCAAAATCGTTGTTTTCGATGATTTCAATGGCAAAATTTGCTTAAATTATGAAGTATTATATATCAAACGAATCAGCATACAAAGGGCTTTAATTTTATACTGGAATTTCTGGAATTTGATGACGTTAGCATTTTTTATTATGAAGTCATTTTGGCCGCCATTTTGGGCTAATTAGCAATTTTTTAAAATATTTTCCGCCTTTTTCCATTAAAAACACACTCCAATGATGCATTTGTGATGGATTATCACCATTTTGTCGCTTCTTTTTGTCTATTTTTACATGGAACAAATTTATAACATAAATTACGTCAACAGAATCGAATAATTTCTATCAACATATTATTCGAAAATCGCTATTTACAATAAAATAACATTTTTCAGCAAGTATTTTGACAAACAACACCACAAACCGCATCGTGTTCCTTCCAAATCTTCGTTCAACTCAAATTTAACTCGAGAACCTGATTGTTGCCTTTTTTCAACTTTATAACATCACTGTGACGTTATAGGGCGTGGCAACCACACCCAAGTTGTGTTACATGTTGCAAATTACTTGCTTTATAACTGTTCCAAGTTATACTGAATTCTGGTGAGTCTAAGGCTGTTTTCAGAGGGGGGTGGAAAGCACCCCCCATAAATTGTAGCTTGAAAAAAGCCCATATGGATTAGGGTTAACGAGCTCGTATCTCTGATGTTTGGAGAACGATTTACAAATGCAAGGTATGTGCATTTAAGTTGAAGATTAACAAATATAGTTGGGGAGTCGAGAAGTCCCGAAATTTTATAGTTTCGTTCCTTTTTCTAGTCAAAAGGGGGTACTTTGTTTTGAGTACATAACTTTTAAATAAGAAACAAGCCTTTTTCAGACCTGCACCTGTTTCTTATAAAGTGGGGTATTATTTTGAAAATCAGGGTCTGTGCTTCTTAAATTTGTGTTTCTTATATGCGGGACACTACTGTAGCAGCAAATTCTTTTTGCTGAACAAGTTATACCTGTAAAAATATGATAAATATGATAAATTTGGTTTATTTTTATTTTTATTATCATTATCATCATTATTATTATTATTATTATTATTATTATTATTATTATTATTATTATTATTATTATTATTATTATTATTATTATTATTATTATTTTTATTATCATTATTATTATTTTTATTATTTTTATTATTATTATTATTATTATTCTTATTCTTATTATTCTTACAATTATCATTATCATTATCATTATCATTATCATTATCATTATCATTATCATTATCATTATCATTATCATTATCATTATCATTATCATTATCNATGATTGTTGCAGTTTCAAGGGTGACTCTTGTTGGTTCCTCAACAAGCTGCCTAAAACTGAACAGCTCATAGATACTTGCCATGTGTTTAGCATTGTTATCTATGAGCTGATTGCCTGGCCTCCTGGTGAAATCACAGTTCGTGTCACCAAGGAGGATCATTTCCTTGCCTTCCCTATCCAAGTAGGCAAGGGCTTTTTCCAGCTTATCAAAGGAACCAACAGGGTCACTGGGTGGTCGGTACCATGCAATAACAAGAAATGGCTTGCTTTTTGGGGGCTCAATCTCAATACAGAGAAGCTCAAGACCATCAGAGGGCACATCGTTCCTATTATTGGCCTTGGCTGAATCCCGGACATACACCGAAATTCCTCCTCCGTTGCAAGTTCTGTCGAGGCGAAACTGCTGGTAACCCCGGATATCTGTCAGTTCTTTTGGAACTGAATCGTCGAGCTTTGTTTCATTTAAAGCAAGAATATGGATACCCAGGTTCCTTACCAGCAGTTTAACCTCGTCAAGGTGGCTACGGAGACCATTTACATTAAGAGAGGCAATTGCCATGCCTTTCCTAAATCCTAGATGCTGCTGACACGAGCCACCATCAACACTGTTGGACTGGGAAGCATCCTCGACCCTTGATTGTAGAGAGTGGGGTGGAGGTAGATCAACTACTTCCACCTCAGAAGACCAGCTACTATCACCCAGACTTCGTATGAGCTAGCAGATTCCTGGCAAACAAGCGATTACCCTCAGGGGTGAGATGCATACCGCCCCCATCCAAATGTTTGAAGGCGATATTTCCATGATCAATGAAATCCCACCCCTTAGTAAGGCAGTATCGCTTGAGAGCCTGGTTTGCTTCGACTACATTAACATTCTTAGGTGGGTCGTACCCCTGTAAAAATATAGAAGAAAGTGTTATCTTTATATTAGGTTTCACCTCTTGTAGTCTTTGGCCGGCTGTATCTACGTTATCTATTATTTTCTTAACAGGGATACCTTTTGAAATGTCATTGCTCCCTATATGTATTATGACTTCATCGAATTTTGGGAGCTCGCTATTAATGGTTTGTTTGTGTCTAGATATTATTTGGTCACTCTTGATTCCTCCAATTCCCTTCGCTGCAATCGATTTCGCTAATATCTTTTTTTCATCGAGTCGTCGCACGTGTGAATCACCAAGCAACAAAGTCTTTTGGGTGATCTCAGTCTTGCTTTCCAATTCAGAATTGGTAGTCTTATTGTTTCTTTTCTGTTGATTCTTCTTTTTATTCCGTTTATTCCCCTGAGATCCATTGGCTACTTCGAATGTTGCTTTTGTCGTGGTTTTCGGCGAGAGGTCTGGCTGTGCTTTTTGTTTGGTTTCAGAAGGTGGAACATTTCTTTCTTTGGATTCCAACTTTTTTCTTTCCATAGATTTCAAATAGACAAATTCATTGTGCTTCTTGATTCTAACCTCTTTCCATTGATCTTCGATACTTTGATCTGCACAATCCATAGGACTTTCTCTATTGTCTGCCGAGCTAATTACTTGCAGTGGGACACTCAACTCAGTGTTTGCCGAGAAAGTTTCTTGTGCCTTTGATACCCCAGTCTCACAAACAGCTTGCTTAACCTTCATAATTTCATTCGTAACGTAAGTCTCTAGGGACTGGATTTGGAGTTTCAGCTCTGTGTTTTGTTCGGCTAAATCCTTGTTGATACCAATTTCTGTGTTTAGCAAATTTTGAATTAAGGAATTATTGTCGATGAGCTTATTGATGGTTCCCAAAAAGGAATTCGAGGAAGATTCCTCAGATATTGGCTGCGAAATATGCGAAGGTCCACGGCATTCAACCAAAATGCAGTGAAATTGGTCAGAATTGGTCTTATTGTAGGGATGAGACATATCATGAGTGCCGTTGTAGATGTTCTAGCAAAAATGTCTAAAAGGGCGTTGCCCATCTTTTCCGAGAGTTTGAAGGGCGTGGTCACAAACAATTTTCCTGGAGGCTTGCCCCCAGACCCCCTCATCTACTACGGTCACTCATATGTCTGGATCCGCCCCTGGTGAGGAGCATACTTAAAGTACACAGGGAACATGTATCTATAATCCTATACGATATTGATATTAATGCGAACACTATTAATACGCTCAAACATAGGATAAAAGAAAATTTTTTCCAAAACATACAGACAGAGGAAGATGCCATATATGTCTTCTACTAAGACCTTTCATTATCTCTCTCGATCATGGTTTGGTCTTATAAACCACGTTTTGTATCGAAAACACATATAGATCTGTTTTTTCCTTTAACCTATGGTTTTCCGTTATAAAGACACCTCTAAAGCCCAGTTTCCAGTCAGTGGAATTTCCCGAGCGGGCGGAAATTCTTTTGTTTGCAAAAGAAAATGTCGCTTCGCAATTGAATAGAAATTTAAGGTTGAATGACTTTTGATTGTTTAACCCTATTCGTACTGGGCGATTTTTTGGTTAGTTTGTACTGGGGGGGGTGTTTTTCGCCCCCCCTCTTTTATTCCAAAACTACAAGAGGTATAACAATGAGTCTTACCCCTATTGTTCTTTGGACATTTAGCTTTTCAAATATAACAATTGTAATTAATTAGTCACGTGATTCGTTGCTAGGCAACCAAAAAACAAGGGAAATTTGACAAATTTATAGCTTCTTGACAAGAAAAATTCTATTTAATTAATTACTCTACCGATTTTCTCCAAAATTGTTGCAAATAGTAGGAAACATATCATAGATTTAAAAGACATACTTTGTAGCAATTTTCAGTATCTATTTTTAGCATAATTAGCTATAAATTATTCTTTTGTTTCATGTGCTGATTATCTTCGCAGTTTTTGGCCCTTTTTCTATTAAATATGGACTCAAATTGACTTAAATAATGAAGATGAACCAAATTAGATGCAATTTATTTATATTTTACACTTCTTAATCAGAACAATGACGTTATAAAGGTGAATGACGTCATAGATATTAAATTTTGCTGATGTCAGCAAATTTGAAACAAAAATATATCAAATGAAAGTACTCATCGAAAGCAATCGAATGGTGCATGTTTGAGATAAATCGGACAAAAACGAGGCAAAAACTATGGACGTTCTAAGCTTTTTTTTGTTGACCACTCTCCAAACATGGTGTTACTGTGATCACGTGATCAAAGTACAAACAATGATATGTAGAAATTTTAATTGCCAACTTAATTTTACTAAAAGTCACCAAGCCTGGTTGCCATATCTTATGTGGTTTTAGCGCAGTGTAGCACAATGTGTTAGGGGGGCGAAAAACGCCCCCCAGTACGAATAGGATTAAAAGTCCGCCCGCTCCGAAAATCCCACTGACTGGAAATCAGCATTAAGGGGGTCATTATGGAATTAAGGTCAGCTTGACCTTTTAATCCCTGCCACTGTAATTAGGGGTGTTTTTCTTTAGGTTTTTTTAGCCTTATATATTTTATTGTATCTATTTTTATATTATACAGCTTGAAAATGTTTTTAATCTTAATTTTGTGGCAAATGATACATATATACTGCCACTGTAATTAGGGGTGTAATTAGGGCAGTCGGAAATCCGGGGAATCCTCTCCTTTTCAGTATAAACAGTAAGCCGTACTGCGCGGTCTAGTCGCTCTACAAAGTTGAATGTTTTACTATTTATTTGTCCATTCCAAGGGTTATTTTTGGAGGGCTTTGGGATTTCGGGGGTTGCGGGTTTAGCCAATTTTGGCCCTCGGGTTTAGGGATTTCTCTAAAAAACGTGCGGGATTTCGGGTTTTGGATGCTTGACGGGTTACGGGTTGAGCCATATTTTTAGCTCGGATGTCGGGTATTGTATACAAAATGTGCGGGTTTTCGGGTTTCATACGTCACACGGGTTTATCAATTTCTTGAAGCTGGTGCGGTTATGACGTTATTGTTATTATTATTATCAATTTGTTTAACGTTGGCAACTTACATAGCTACATAAAAAAGCTAATTCAAGCCAACAAATAAAATACAATGTTACATAAATATATATACAAGTAAAAACAAGCCAATAAAATTACAAAGTTCATATCAAATTACCAAGTTAATATAGAAATAGTGTAAACTATAAAAAGCCGAGACCAGGAATATGCTGCCTGCAAGTCTGCAGTAGCAAATTTCATTGTTCCAATATTTGATTTTATTCTTAAATTGTTGCACAGAATTTGAATCCTTAATTTCCTGTGGAAGGGAGTGCCAAATACGCTGCCCTCTGTATCTGATTGTTTCAAGGACGTTCATAAACGCTGCAAAAATGTATGGTAAACGTCTGTACAATAAAACTGGCTATTGAATCGATCAATTGGCTGGATAATTTGTTAAAAGCTCCTGATGGAAGATGATTGAAATTCTCTTAATACTTTATGACATCGCGATGTCTATTTGGAGTTGGTGCGAGAGCGAGATTTGGACGGGCCATATTTCATATTATATATTTCATATTTCAATCTCTTAAAGAGGGTTGCCTTTCAGCAGAAGCTGTTTTTCAAGGGGCCCTCCAATAAAATCTTAATTACAATATGCAATTAAAATAATGATACATTAGACTATAAAAAACCCATAATGTTAAAAACTATTTACAATTATATATTATTTATAATAAAAAGAAAAAATTCAACCCCAGATAGATTTTTTAAAACCATTAGGGATGATGCAGTCTTGGTATCAGCGGGAAGAATATTCCATAGTTTTGCCCCCCAGAAAGGAAAGCATTTTGCCCATTTGCTGATTTTTTCTTTGGCAACCATAAATCAGTCACAGTATTACGGAGGCTACGAGAGGAGCATTCCGAGTTTTTGATGAAGAGGTTACACAAGTATTGTGGAACCAGATCATTGAGCGACTTGAAGACCATCGTTTTAGATTCATTGCCAATAAGTTCCTCAATGGTCTTCCAGCCCAACTCTTCGATAAGTGGTCTGCTTGGGGTATCAAAGCTGCTATTTGTTATTATTCTAGCAGCACGATTTTGAAGCTTCTGCAACTGGTTAATTTCTGTAGAATCAGCACATCCCCAAACAGAACAACAGTACCTAAAGTGGGGCTCCACAATACCTGTGTAGAGGGTTGTCAAATTTTCCTTTGGCAAAAAGGACTTTGCGTGTAATGTAATGTAATGTAATCCATATTTAAAGTTGGTATTTACAGTAGTAATAGATATACTAATTCAAACCAACTATTTACAAACAAAAAATATATATATATACTTTATACAAAAATCAGCGGCATATTTTGCAGGTGCATTTATCTCCAGCCCAGTGTTTGATCCTCTTTTTGAAAGCCGAAAGTGTTGGCTCATTTTTGACACTGTCATCGAGGGTGTTCCAAAGGAAACTCCCTCTAAAAGACAGTGATTCTTGTCCAAAGCCCTGTGTCTTAGTTTGTGGCAGTTTACATAGATTTTGTATCCTTAGATTATAAGTTACATGTTTCTTTTCATGAAATTCCCATACAAGCGATGGATTAAGATGATTCATTGACTTGTAGATTTCCGTCATTAATTTCTGTAAGTTTCTAACATGTATACTAAAGCTGTCACTTCGAGCGAGCAATGTTTCAATGGAACATTCGTAGTCTTTATAGAGGATCCGAAGAGCACGTTTGTGTGTACGATCAATCTCTTTGTTTGCACCTTTATTGCAGAATAGCCAGATCAAAGGGCAATAATTGAAGTTCGATAAAATAACCGCGTTGCAAATTGTTAATGCCTGCTCTCTAGAAATATACATATTTAGCCTAGAAAAGGCACTAATTTTCTTGTTGACTTTTGAACATAGCGTTTTCACGTGTTTGTTAAACTTTAATCTGTTGTCAATTTCAATCCCTAGCAATTTAACATGATCTGTTGCACATAATTTGTTCTCCTCGATGTTAAGTCGTAGTCCTCTCTGCCCCTTCAAACCAAGGAACATTAGCTGGAATTTTTTTGGGTTTGCAACCATTCCATTGTTTGTAAACCATTCGAACAATCTACTAAGATCATTTTCCAAATTGGTAACAATTTCATGTAGGTCTAGCCCACATGAGTATATGGTGTTATCATCTGCGAAATTACATATCTCAGAGTCTAGTCTCATGAGACATAGATCATTGATGAATATGTTAAAGAGCAAGGGACCTAGGACAGATCCTTGTGGGACCCCAA
>REGM01000026.1:1558183-1573050 GCA_004194415.1 Aurelia aurita | reverse complement strand
ATAAGGACACTGATTTTTGCAAGAAGAGCCCAGTGGAGGTGTTGCAGTATATTTATGAATTTGGTTTACAAGGAAGTCTGCCAGAGGTTGTAAAGCTCTTGAAGCTAAATTCTGCCATTGCAGTGTCAAGTGCATCAGTTGAGAGATCATTTTCTTGTTTGAGAAGGGTCAAGACCTACCTACGCAACAAAATGGGCCAAGAACGTCTTGGATCTCTGTGCAGAATTAGCATCCATAAAGATATTTTAAAGGAACTTGAGGATAAAAAGGAAATTCATGATTTGATTGCTGAGAAGTTTATTGAAAAACCAAGAAGACTCAATTTTCTTTACAAGTAAATCAATTTAACTGACATGGAAACCTGTAAGAACGTTGCTGATCAAATAATTTCAAAGAGAACTCTCTATTTTGTGCAATCATATTCTAATTTGTTGCGGATTCAAAAAACTTTCCAAGAGAACTTTCCTGATTGTGCAGTATTATCATAAATTTGTTGCTGCTAAAAAAAATTTCAAGAGAACTTTCCTGATTGTGCAGTATTATCATAAATTTCTTACAGGCTAAAGAAATTTTCAAGAGAACTTTCCTGATTGTGCAATATTATCGTAAATTTGTTGCTGCTAAAAAAAATTTCAAGAGAACTTTCCTGATTGTGCAGTATTATCATAAATTTCTTACAGGCTAAAGAAATTTTCAAGAGAACTTTCCTGATTGTGCAATATTATCGTAAATTTGTTACTGGTTAAAAGAACTTCCTCCCACTAAGCCAATCTTGTTTTAAGATCAATTGTAATGCAGTTTGATTACCCCCAGTTTTATTGTTGCAATGAGCTGGTGGGGATCCTTCTGTTTAAAAAAGGGAAAGCTCAAGCAATGGGCATTCCCTTGACGTGGGGCTTGAGCATAACTCAATGAACTTTCATTGAGGACTAAATTTGCCTGGCAACTGTTCAACAAAAAAATTTATATAAACATTGACACAATGCCTGCCAAATATATGGTAAGCATATGAAATATCTCCCTTAAGTTTCAGACTTGAAAAAAGTACATTTGAAACCAATTTTTGGCCTAAATTTTTTGAAAATAATAGTTTTCCTTATGTTCTGGTGTATATTTAATCTCTACAGGAATGGGCCTTGCCCTCATCTTTATAAAAAAGGGGCGTTTTCATGCGAGAAAAGGGCGTGGCCCAAAAACATTTTATATTTGCCTTTGGCGCAAAGAGCTGCCTTTTTGCGCCTCCGGCGCAGAGCATGACCAACTGTTTTGGACCAGCTTCGCCACTGATAATGGACACAAAGGACATTTTTTTATATATTCAATTAAAGATTTACAAAAGCGAATTACTAAGACACTACCTATGATCTACTTTACAATACTACAAGGACGATACCACAGGGAGCAAGAGACCATGGCTACCCCACAGCTAGCCTGACTCATAGACCAAACGAGGAACTCGTATGGTCTGTTAAACAGCGCATGTTTTGCTGTCCAGTCACGTGACTATAAATCCCGAAAAATGAGGGATATAATTTATGCAATGATAGCCTATTTCTGGTGACGGACTAATGGCGGCATTTATACACAGCAAAACAACACAGCGGCACTTTCAACTGCGAGCCGTTCTGAGCCGTTCCTTTCGATGAAGAGAAGTTCAGGGAAGTACTGTAATTAAATACATTTTATTTGCTATACATTTACTACATTTAAAGTTGATAATATCTGTTTATTATTATTATTTGTATCATTTCACATGTGTATCTAGGCCTAGTAGTCCTTTTCAGCAATACTAATTTTCAAGGTACATTAATTACAAAATTAAAATACCCTATAAAACTAAATAAACCTAATAACAATTCATTTAATAACAATAACCAAATAACAGTTCAATTTATTTTGCACAATTGAGGGGGCTACCAAGGGGGATAAGTTAATTTATTTTTTGTTAATGGTGAACTGATGTGATGATGGGAGACAAATGGCAATGGAGAATGATAGTGGCATTTGTGTAATTTGTCTGACTTTGCCACAGAGATCCAACGACCGAAATCTTTTGGATGGTAAGACAGGGGATATAAAACAGTGTCTTCAAAGTCTACCTTTTTGTATTGAAACTGCAAGGGCAAGGCACATTGGCAAAAAGTGTTTGTGGTTGGTTCAAAAGCTAAAAAAAGCCAAACAAAAAGTTAGAGAAGTTGAAGAGGAAATAGAAATAGCATATAACTCGAACAAAGAATTTTCAAAAAGTAATACTCATACAAGAAGAGAGCTGAGTTTTTATTCAACAACAGATAGAGTACTTTTAGGGTCAGACCATATTTTTAAAGTACAACAACAAAGCTTACTAAAAAGAAACTCTCAACAATTAAGCCTAGGGTTACATGAAAAAATAAACAGTTCTTCTGCACAAAAGTTTCCAGAAAGAGCACAGCTTTTCCCTTTCTCTCGTTTTACTCACCCACATGATTTGAATTCGCAAAACATTATTACCTCCACTCCTGCAAAGGGTTTTGAAGGAAATTTTGAGCATGGTGGTACATCTGGTACGTGTCAAACTACTCTGCCAACGTCATTAGAAAAATGCCCAAAAGAGGTTGAGTGCACAGTCACTGTAAAATGGCCAAGTGGTCAAAGGTCAAAAGCTTTGTCTGAAGACCTTCACCAGATTTGCAAAAAGTTGTTAAGAGGCCGTTATGATAATCTTGCATCTGCAGTGTAGAACCATGGCGAGCTTTGAAAGCACATTATTAAGATCTTTTTGAAGCATATTAACAAAGAATGTGAGAATCTGTGCCAAATAAAGAATCCAAGCATTCTTCGTAAAACATCTAAAAATGATTTACTTGCCTTCTCATTTAAAAAATTAGATGAGGAACTTGAGATAAGGGCACCACTTTTTAGAAGTGTACTAATGACTGCAGCATTAAGAAGAATGAAAGCCTCAAGAGATCTTTTCTGGCAACCTACAGTATGCACAGCTGCATCTGTGTGCTTGAAAAACAGAAACAAATGCCTGACTGCCATGCAACTATTGATAGCTGATATAATCCAACACTCGTCTTTTTCGGTAAGTCAAAGTTTGATTCTTTCCCAGTGCACAAGATTATTTAAAATTTGTATTTTTACATTGCTGCTATTTCACGGTACTGGTATCTTCAATTGCTAATTATTTAGCCATTTTATTTTGATATATGGCAGCATTCAAATTAGATGTCTGGAATATATTTTGATTTTCGTTGCCTTTTCCACTCAAGGAAATTAAAATATGAATGTACAGTAATTATGACAGATTTTTTGTACTTTCTCCCTCCCTCCCTCCAAGCATTGTCTTTTCATTATTTTCCAAATTTTTCAGAATACAATATTGCGCTTGAAAACATTACGTCTCTCAGTATCACATGTCTACTTGAACCGTAAACTGGAAGATTTTGGCAAAAATCATGACAAGGTCATCAAGGATGCAATCCAAATGCAAAGCACAAGAATGAATCTATTAAGAAAGAGGAAGCAACTCACGGTTCAGCTGAGGCTAACACAGTGACAAGACATGCAGTATCAGATGATAAAGAGAAACCCAATGCAAAAGAAGTAATGATCTCCAGCAAGTGGAGTAATGATGCAATTGCTAACATAGATTTAGATATTGTCGAAGAGAAGCATCAGCTATTAGTTTTTGGCAAAGAGGCACCTTTGAGCAGACAAGATGCAACTTTGACAGGACTCAAACAATTTTCATTAAATGCCCGTCATACAAACAGCCCTTTTACATATTCTGTTATCCCCCCACCAGATAAAGGACGCAAAATTGTATTTCATAATGTAGATTGGCACATGAATGTGCACCATATGAGTGAAGCAAACCAAAATGTGGACACCCATTACACTGTCAAAATGTCTGTCGCAAATAGGGTTAACAGCAACCATTTGCCCAGCAATGCTGCAGCATGTGATATTCAAGAGTTAGAAAACTGCAGATTCTTGCCAGATGCCATTGACCATAGAATTCAAAGAAAAAAACTATGTAATATTAGTAGCTCGTATTATTACGGAAAATATTGCCTGTTTACAATTTTTGAGGGATTCAGTAGAAGAACACATTCAACATCAATATTCAAGAGAAATGGCAAAACCAACTGATAATGTGAGTATGCATTATGCTCTATTCAGAACTAAAAAGCAAACTTTTGAAGTATCACAAAAGTAGACTATTGAAAGGATTTTAAAAAATACCAGCAGGCCCTTTTGAACGATGTGAATTGTATTTGATTATCTTTCAAGTAGGTTGGAATCAGTGAAAACTAATTAGAGATTCTTGTACTGTATATACAGTACTTTGCCTTTAGTGCAAATTGATACAGCAAAGTTTAAGATTCACTTTTAATTTTAGCTGCAATTGCAATTACCCCATTCACAAAGAGACACATAATTATCTTATATACTTTCTTTCTTGTAAGACTTTTCTTGGGATGATTTATGCAAGTGAAAACACATCTGATGGGATAATAGAAGTACTCAAAGATTTGCAACAATATCAGCCAGCATGCTGTGAGGGTGAAAACAAATTGTATGAGACGCAAGGATATCATGCAGATCAGCTGAGTTTAGAGAGGGGCATAAACGCTGTGATGCAGGTCTCCAATGCCTTCACACCTGAGGAGAAATTTTCAGGCATGCACTTTGAAATAGCTGACTTTCATACATCAATGAAATTTCTACAGGTATTATAAATAAATTTAATAACAACATCTTGGTACTTTTTTACTTAATTTGCTGATGTATTATACATTGATAACATATCCTAATCTTGATAGACCACAAACTATTTCAACCATTGTACTGTGAGACTGATACTATGGCCTAGCCCTTTTCGAATCCAATTCACAAGTACAAAAAAAATGTACACTTTTCAGTTGTAACTTTTGATTATTTGCAATTTTTATTTTTGTTTACAACAGGTGGCATTTGATCATTTCTACAACCCTTCTGCATATGGTGATAAATGCACTCTTTTCAGTGACAGAAATTTAGTAAACAGAAGAAATGTTGCAACAGAAGTCAAGAGCAAATACAGTGCCTGCAAAAGCTTCATTAATCTGGAATTGGATGCACGTATTACAGCAGCAACAGTTCATACTATGAATTTAAAAGATGTTGATGATATACCTACAGATGGTACCATACCAGCAGACTTAATGAATGCTAAACCAAGAGACAAAAGGAATTTTGTGTATACCCTGGCAGGGAAAATTGTAGACACATTTATCCTCCATGATGAAAAGTTTTCAAAAATGCTCCAACTTCTAAATGCGGAAGAGGAACAAAAGGCTGAACAGCAAAGCCTTATTACAGAAGATGGGAGATATAGATGTAGGTGGCCACAGTGCAGCAAGACATATGCCTTCCTTGGAAAGAGCAAGTCAGATCATGAACTGAAGGAGCATGGGCTTGCAGCACCACAGAAAAGTTTTCAGCAGATGGGAGAGGTAGATAGTGATGACATGCATAACTACCAGTGTGCATTCATGGAATTTGGAATGATCTTAAGGAATTTCCATGATGCAATTTCAGAGGGTGATGGTGGGCGTATTTTGCAAACTTGGAAATTCATACTGCCTTATTTGAAAATAAATGCCTCTTCAAGCCGTAAGTATGCATTGGAAGGTTTTTATCTGTTAAGTCAAGCATATAGCCTTTTGAGTCCGAGAGATGCTCACCGTCTAATATGGAATCGCAGTGCAAAGAACAAAAGTGGCCCTGGTGGTAACATTCCTTTAGATCTAGCTTTGGAACATTTTATAAGATTGCTGAAACTTATTATGAAAAAGCTAGGAGCAAACGCAACAGAGAAAAAGATTCTTGATCGCTACACAAAGGCACTTCCTTTCAACAAAATGCTTCTTGACAATTTCGATAACATGTCATCAGTCATTAAACGATCTGGAAAGCATGTCAAGAAGGCAGCAAGTGGAGATTTAAAGAAGATTGTAAATGAACTTATTACAAACAAGGCATTTACAAATGTAAAGGGAAGGCATTACAAATACTTTGGAGGTGTAAAAAGCAGTCTTTTACATAACTTAGACTCAAGCAGTTTATTTCGGTGGTTTGATGAGCATAAAAAGTTGATCAAACTACAGAAGGCAGCAAGATGAGCTGCTTACTGTCTGGACAATTTAAAGATTTAAAGAATTTTAAAGACAATTTAAAGAAAGAACATATTTAATGTTGTTGCACAAAGGCTAAAATTAATGGCAAAGTTGAGTAAATAGAGGTTGATAGATATGACAAATTAAAGCTGCTCTGCAAACTATTTCTGAGATCCTCAATGTACATAATAAACTTTCTTCAATTGGTTTTAAACATCAAAGTCAAGACGCATCTTTTTTACAAGTGGGCTTAAGAACTGATTGCAATTTCCTTCATCATCTGATGGCACCTCGCTGTCAAGAATTGAAATCTGTGCATCTAACTGTTCTGCTAATTGACTATCAAGCAGCATGTCACCAATTTCTGTATCATCACGAATATCAGCCCATGTTTCGGGAATTTCAAGAATTTCTGATTCTTGGCTGCATTCAGTTAGCTCAAGTTTATCCAAATCAACATTTGTGTCCTCAAAAACCTCTTCTATGATTGCAAGAATATTGTTAGCATGTATTTTTCTCCAAATTTCCACAAAGTTCTTTATGTCTTCCAACGTAAAAATTCTGTGACAGTTTTCCAGCACCTGTTTTATTTGAAGGAAGCCAAATTCCATAAAAATATTAGGATATGCCACTGGCCTGACCTTGTAGCATGCTCCCAAAAGTGAAGATCTGTATGATTTAAGGCTTTCAGCTAAAACTTCTTTTTGAGAAGTAGACACATTTCTAATACTTGCTGCTACATAATCATTCTTTAAAATCTGACCCAAACTCAACCATCTTTTGCAACTTTCTGCACCACAATCACATGCTTTAGTACAAATATCACAGCATTTGCACCCAACACATGTGTTTGAATGTGGAAATAGCACACTAATTTGTCTTCTTCTACAGTGTTCTGTTTTAAGGAATAGTCTCATACATGGGTCACACTTCACAGTTAACAGTGAGTTGTACAAAATGATACTTGTACTATCAGCACCTTTACGTCCAGCCCTACCACTTTCATGCAAGTACAGCTCCATATTCTTGGATGGTCCAAAATGGACAACATTATTTACATTTAGACAGTTGATCCCCATTCCAAATGCAACTGTGCATATTAGCAGGCGTAAGTGAGCATTTGATTGAGTCATTTGATTAATAATGTGGGTTTTTACAGACTGAGGTGTGCTTGCATGAAACATGTCTACAATTCTTGACTTTGGAGACTTTGATTCACATGAGTATAGTTTATCTCCAAGTTCTTCACAAAATGTGTTATACAGCAGTACACATTGTTTCCGAGTTTGACAAAAAATTAAAGTNAGAAGTAGACACATTTCTAATACTTGCCGCAACATAATCATTCTTTAAAATCTGACCAAAATTCAACCATCTTTTGCAACTTTCTGCACCACAATCACATGCTTTTGTGCAAATATCACAGCATTTGCACCCAACACATGTGTATGAAGACATTCCATGTGGAAATAGCACACTAATTTGTCTTCTTCTACAGTGTTCTGTTTTAAGGAATAGTCTCATACATGGGTCACACTTCACAGTTAACAGTGAGTTGTACAAAATTATACTTGTACTATCAGCACCTTTACGTCCAGCCCTACCACTTTCCTGCAAGTACAGCTCCATATTCTTGGATGGTCCAAAATGGACAACATTATTTACATTTAGACAGTTGATCCCCATTCCAAATGCAACTGTGCATATTAGCAGGCGTAAGTGAGCATTTGATTGAGTCATTTGATTAATAATGTGGGTTTTTACAGACTGAGGTGTGCTTGCATGAAACATGTCTACAATTCTTGACTTTGGAGACTTTGATTCACAAGAGTATAGTTTATCTCCAAGTTCTTCACAAAATGTGTTATACAGCAGTACACATTGTTTCCGAGTTTGACAAAAAATTAAAGTCTGCCCTGAACTTTCCCAATTTTGTTTAAGATCAGCAATATATGGGGCAAAAGTCAATGACAGTTCATTTTTATTATCAAGGTAAGAAACAGCATACCTGATATTCTGTCTATTTGGATCCTTCTGTACAAGGTACAATTTATCATAACTTATATCCAGATTGTTAAGTATTTTCAATTGAGTTGCTTTTGTTGCTGTTGCATTAAATATGATAAATTTTAGGTTTCCAGACAGTAAGGACTTCATTTCAACAATTCGTGAATACCAGACTCGAAATGGTGTTGCACTCTTCTCATCCAATCCCCTGTGTAAAAAAAACAAAGTTTATTTTCATGCACAGTATTTTTACAGTTCTGCAGATATTACGTAAAATAGAAACATTTGCTTGCCAGCCTTGTCCTCTACACATACAGTAAGTTATAAGCAAATATCCTGTACAGCAAGGTCCAGATATTTGGATCAAATGTTTGACATCTGAGAAATTATGCAAATGGTTATCACTTGACAATTGTTTAAAGTGTTTTGGAAGGGGGGGGGTTTTTAAGTTTGTGCAAAGAAATTCCTAGAATGTTATTTGGGGTCAAATAAAAGCTTTAAACAGATTCTGCTAAAGAAGAAAGATATAGAACTTTGAATATTACCATTGAACAATACAGTGGGCCTCGTCAACTGCTACACCAATGCAATGCTTCTGGAATGTCTCTGAGGAAACAATTTTCCTCCAGTGTTTCTTTTCTAGTATGGACTCAGGGGAACCATATATTAGTGAGTAATGGTCATCTTCTACACCTTGGAGTAGTTTTTCAAAGTTAGGTTGCTTTTCATGCAGTGCCACAGCCGGTATCCCAGTTTGTTTTAATTTTGCCACTTGGTCCTCAACGAGTGCTTGTAGAGGGGATAAAACAATAAGAGAACTGACACCGTAGGGCTGATCGAGAAGATTGTCAACAATGAAAGGAAGAGCTTGAAAAATAAGTGACTTTCCATAGCCAGTTCCAGCACTAAAGTATACATCCTTCCCATCCAAGAATGCTTTAACCGCGAGCAGTTGATCTTCGTGTAACGTTTCTATGTTGTAAAGATAGCAAATGTACTTGATNGAATAAATCAATACTAGCCTTGATAAAATTTGAACAATAATAAGATCATATTATATAGTATTTTCTAGAGTTCACCTATAATGCATTTCTTAGTTTTTCTTTAATTTTCATTCTTAATTTCAATGTGCTTCAGGAATTTGCTTAGGCCAAAACGCCAAAGCTGTGGTTTGGAGATGAAGTCAAATTTGAACTTATTTGAATTTGAAAGAATAATATTTCAACTTTGGAAGCACCAATATTAATAAACGTGGTGCCTATCTTCAAGGTAACTTTTCAGAATTAACTTAAAAGTTATTGCGAATTGATTGGAGCTAAATTGGCATCGCTAGCCCTAATGAAATCTGTTACCTTTTATTTGGGACACCCTGTATACCGCGTGCGCCAAAAAAACTATCCACTTTAGACAGACCACGATAAATCGTTCACTGTACTGATTTTGAAGATTTATGACTTAATTTTAGCTAAAATTCATAATTAGATTCAAGGATTTTTGTAAAATTTTTAGTCTTCATTTTCTTGAGCTGTAATCGAGTTTCTTAAAATTTTCGGTCTCGAAAACACTGAAAACGATAACAAAACATCGATCAATTTTTCAAAAGACTCGACATGAATGGACAGAGAGAAAATGTTTCGTGGTGATTTGGGGATTTAAAAATCGATTAGTAATATTGTGCAGCACGAGCCTTAGTTCAACGTTGGGAAAATGTAACAGTATATTCTTTTAATGAATAAAGTGATGTGGGATGCTAATTTATAAAAATCTGTTACAAAATGGTCAAAATTCTATTTTAGCACTGGCAAACAAAGAATTTGTAGAAGTGTTCTAAGCCAAAGTAGAAGGTGTGTCCCCGAAAATTTTCCTGGGGGCTTTGCCCCCAGTCCCTCTCATTTTAATACCCCCACTTAATTTGCACTAGCCATGCCGCTGATTGCGACGAAATTTTCTCTTTACCACACCCTCGTTTTTTCAGGCCACACCTACTAGGGCCCCCTTAAGTCCTCCATGGCCGGTGAAAAATTATGAGCCAGTCCGCCACTGGCCATCTTCTACACCCTGGAGTAGTTTTTCAAAGTTAGGTTGCTTTTCATGCAGTGCCACAGCCGGTATCCCAGTTTGTTTTAATTTTGCCACTTGGTCCTCAACGAGTGCTTGTAGAGGGGATAAAACAATAAGAGAACTGACACCGTAGGGCTGATCGAGAAGATTGTCAACAATGAAAGGAAGAGCTTGAAAAATAAGTGACTTTCCATAGCCAGTTCCAGCACTAAAGTATACATCCTTCCCATCCAAGAATGCTTTAACCGCGAGCAGTTGATCTTCGTGTAACGTTTCTATGTTGTAAAGATAGCAAATGTACTTGATTGCTTCTCTGAACTTTTCTTCATCGAAGGGAATAGCTCGCTCCATCGTTGCTGTGATGTTAGGGAGTGCCGCCATTAGCCATCGCATTAAAAAGTTTCTTCCGTCACCAGAAAGAGGCTATCATTGCATAAATTATATCCCTCATTTTTCGGGATTTATAGTCACGTGACTGGACAGCAAAACATGCGCTGTTTAACAGAACATACGAGTTCCTCGTTTGGTCTGTGAGTCAGGCTACCCCACAGCCATTACATAAAGAACATGAAACTAAAATACAAACAAATATACTACTACAAAAAGCTACACACTAAAGATTAAATACTGATAAATACTGAGCCTGTTTCACATTGGATGCCAGGCCAGCATAGGCGATAATGCTGAACAACAGAGACCCCAGCGGAGACAACAACTACGACAACAACTGCCGCTGCCACCGCCCCCTTTCCACAGTCGCCATCGCTCAAACACCGCGCCCGAGCTATCTGGTCGAGGTTTCAAAGTTCAAAATACTATTGATCTGGATATCCAAATTTGATGTGGATGAAATTGCCATTTGCAATATAAATGCCTTACACCAAATGTGAAACAGATCTACAAACAAACGAAAAAGGGGCAAAAAAGGACTTAATGACTAAGTGGCGTGAAAAAAAGGTTAGAAATTATTTTCTTAACCAAACCGACCAGTTTTGTGGATGAAATTTAGAGTCAGTTCGAGTATATTTTTATTAACGTCATTAGAAAGGTCTTTACCACCATACAACAAAATTTGTATTATATCGTTGTTTGAAAGGCTGTCGATTTGAACAAATGGTCGTAATAATTCCGAAAGTCTATCTCACTATACATTAAATCCTTTATTGTTAGTAAACTACAATCAGTTGCGAAAGTGTTGAGCCATTGTGGAAAAATATATATTTGTGTCCCCCCTCCCCCCATTGCAATGTTGTTTTGGAGAAATCGATTGACCACAATATCTATGACATCATTTGCGTTTATGACGTCATTTTTCCTATAAATAAATGTATGAATTGAAAATTTTGGAGCAAATTAGCTTTATCTTGCTTGTTTAATGCATTTTGGGTCAATATGTCAATATTATCGTTCTATGAATAGACGCCGACAAAATTTATCAAAAGTATATATGTTTAATCTACTTGGTGTTCTCTATTATTTAAGACCATTTTCATAAAAATTGGCCCAATAACTAATTAAATAGAATTTTTCTTGTGAAGAAGCCCTAAATTTGCCAATTTTCCTTTGTTTTTGGTTGCCTAGCAACGAATTAAGTGACTAAGTAATTGCAATTGTTATATTTGAAAAGCCTATTGTCCAAAGAACAATTGAGGTAAGTCTCATTGCTATATCCTTTGTAGTTTCAGAGAAAAAGAGGGGGGGGGCAAAAACGCCCCCCAGGCCAAAATATCAAAATTAATACCCCATGTGAAATAGGGTTAAAGGGCTGCTGTAAGACACACAATTTGATTTTCAGTCCCTGCAAAGAGGAATAAATTTGAAAATCTGCAGAAATTACTTGTAGCGCAAAAAAAGTGCTTTTAACTGAAAATAGCTCTTTCTCAAATAACTATGAAATTAGAGAGAAAACTGTTGAAAAGTTTCTAGTTTCTGCTCAGTAAGAAAGGTTTTCCTCAGGGCTTACGCTCCCAACCTTCTTTTCTTCCTAAAATATGAATGCAAATATTTACGGCCTAAATGAATAGACAGGCATTTGTTCAAAATAGGACCCAGCAAAGAATTGAGTGTCCTCCCTGTGAAAATCGCCTGTATTTCCAGCGGACCCTTTCTCATTAATTATTAAGGCTACAATATAATTTTTTAATGCTATGCTTATATCATTTCCCAAATATTGGCTGATTAAAACGAATTTCGAGAATGCTTCGCCCCTTTTGTACATACGCACTGACACTGTCTGATTTGAGGAAAAATCGCCAATTTTCAACAATGTGTCTAATGACTTATTTGGGCGAGAAACTCAAATAAAACAACACACAAGCCTTTATCTAACAGTGGTCTTACCTTTCACCAAGTCCCAACAACAAATTCCAACGCCCAAGGAAATTACAGCAATTTTAAGTTATACCATTTTCAGACAATCAGTTGCAAAAGTGTTGAGCCATTGTGGAAGAATATAGATTTTCGTCCCCCCCTCCCCCCTATGCAATGTTGTTTCGGAGGAAACGTTGTTTTTCTAATTAAAGGTCATAAAATACAACTTTTTAGACCGGTCTCAACATTGCAAAGGGGGAAGGGGGGGGGAGCAAGGCAAGATTAGTCGCTTTTCTACAATGGCTCAACACTTTTGCAACTGATTGTAGGTCAATGAAACTTGTGATTTAAGGCTTCTAACACACTATCGACCTATACTTGACGCACAAAGTCGTATGCACATTGTCGGTCACTCAAGTCAACTGCCAAAGCTCCTTCTCAAAGTTAAAGATTTAAAACCTCGTTTACGAAATACCGCGTGCGTCGAAATAGAAACTATCCACTTTTGGCAGGCCACGATAAATCGTGCACTGGACTGATTTGAAGATTTATTGCTTAATTTTAGCTAAAATCCATAATTAGATTCAAGGATGTTTTTGTAATTTTGTAGTCTTCTGTCAACCTCGTCCCCAGGGCCTTTTGTCATATTTGGACGGAGACAAAAAGGCCCTGGCATCGGCTGGTCACTTAAGCAATCTGATTGACTCTTGCTTTTTTGCATAAATTAAGTTAAATTCACTTCAACATGTTACCACTTGAGCGACCTGATTAGCTGTTGCTTTTCACATAAATTATATTCAATTCAAGTCAACGTCTTATTTTGAATAGTTATTGCGTGTCTGAATCACCATCCGTTCCATATGTCATTTGCTCTGTTTAGGCCATGCGTATGTGTAGAGCCTTGAAAAGTACCTAACCGTTTTAGCGTGAGAAAAGGTGCAGAATATGAACGGTTTATGCATGGTTTATGCTAGCATTTGCAGAAATTGAACACGTTATGATTCCTTAGGCTGGCCAAATTTGTTTCGATCTTTCAGTAGGGTAGGGTGGGGGTAATGTGGGTCTAAATTGAGCAAAATCTCAAAATACATAGCTGGTAATACGACAATAAAATAATCCTTTGTGCTAACAACTCAAACAACAAATAACTCTCAACTCGCAAATGCCTCCTACCAAAGTCTACAAGTGGGATATTTCAAATGCAATTTGTAAACTATGTGGAAATGTGACCAAAACAAAGCAAATAACAAACATCTTTAGTCAAATTGAAAAGGAAAAGTTCTATAAACAAATATAACGACAACTTGCGGTGTTTCAATTACGAATAGGAATATTTTGCTTGTAGACTTTCATAGGAGAATATGCGGCCAGCAGGCAGCAGGCAGCAACAGGTACAGGACTACAGGAGTGACTTTCCACAACTAGGCATATGCCACAACGGATTGGCAAAACGACGATGACATCTGAGCCATTGATCAGACTTCCAGAATCCGTTCAAAACATCGCACCTGCTTTGGTTTCAGACAGTGGCGTGGCCACGGTTAGGGATGGTGGGGCATTTGCCCCCCACTTCTGTCAAAAGATGGTCCTCGAGATTCATTCAAAAACGAGGAGAAAGTAGCTGGGTATAGGTAGGGTGGGTAAGAATTTTTCCAAGAAATGCTGGAAAGTGACCAGGAGAGTCATTCTAAGCCAAAGAAAAGATTTGCATTTCTAAAAAATTTCCCAGACGTACTATCACAGAATTGTTAAGGCTTCCATTTTGAGGTCAGGTCAAGGAAACATTGGATTGTGAGAAGCGTTCTAAGACAAAGTATAAGGTCTCTTTGCCAAAATTTTTCACAAAGATGGTGATTCATAGAAAACTGTTAAAAATTTGTCAAAGTTCCCAATTGGTGAAGATGGGATGGAGATTCTAAGCCACAGAAAATGATGCTTAAACAAAAAATTTCCTGGGGATGCTACGTTTTACAAAAAATTTCACAAAATGGTCAAAAAGTCTATGTTAATACAGCAAACATGGGATCGAGAGAAGCGTTCTAAGCCAAAGTAGAGGGCGTGTCCTCAAAAAACTTTCCTGGGGGCTCCGCCCCCAGACCCCTTCATTTTAATACCCCCCGAGTTAATTCAGTCTGGCCACACCACCGGCTTCAGAGAAAACTTTGATCATACGATGAAAGCACAGTTGCAAATCTTTGAACAACTGACAGAAACCCCAAAAACAAGAGCTGTCTCCTGTCTGCGGCTGCGTGTCTCCTCCACTGCAAAACATACCGCAGCTGTGGCCTACAGTATAACTGCTACATACATTACGATTTCTATAATTTATTACACCCACAGAGA
>REGM01000026.1:1543366-1557503 GCA_004194415.1 Aurelia aurita | reverse complement strand
ACAACGTATAAGGTCTTTGCGCAAAAAATTTCCCAAAGATGGTGATTCATAGAAAACTGTTAAAAATTTGTCAAAGTTCCCAATTGGTGAAGATGGGATGGAGATTCTAAGCCACAGAAAATGATGCTTAAACAAAAAATTTCCTGGGGATGCTACGTTTTACAAAAAATTTCACAAAATGGTCAAAAAGTCTATGTTAATACAGCAAACATGGGATCGAGAGAAGCGTTCTAAGCCAAAGTAGAGGGCGTGTCCTCAAAAAACTTTCCTGGGGGCTCCGCCCCCAGACCCCTTCATTTTAATACCCCCCGAGTTAATTCAGTCTGGCCACACCACCGGCTTCAGAGAAAACTTTGATCATACGATGAAAGCACAGTTGCAAATCTTTGAACAACTGACAGAAACCCCAAAAACAAGAGCTGTCTCCTGTCTGCGGCTGCGTGTCTCCTCCACTGCAAAACATACCGCAGCTGTGGCCTACAGTATAACTGCTACATACATTACGATTTCTATAATTTATTACACCCACAGAGAGAGGGTGTTTTGATGGTCATGTGACCAGCCGATTCCAGGGCCTTTTCGTCTCTGTCCAAATATGACAAAAGGCCCTGGGGACGAGGCTGGTCTTCTGTTTCTTGCGCTTTAATGGAGCTTCTTCAAATTTTCGGTCTCGAAAACATTGGAAAGGATAAAAAATGTCGATCAAATTTTCTAAAGACTTGACATGGATGGACAAAGAAAAACTTTTTCGTGGTGATTTGGGGATGTAGAAATCGATTAGTTATAATTTGCTGCACGAGAGTTAGTTCAACGTGAAGATAAAAATGTAGCAATAATCTTATAAAATAAAACTGTTACAAAATGGTCAACATTCTTTTGTAGCACTGGCAAACACAGGATTTGTAGAAGTATTCTAAGCCAAAGTAGAAGGAGTGTGTCCTCGAAAATTCTCCTGGGGGGCTTTGACCCCAGAACCCCTCATTTTCATACCCCAACGTTATTTGCCGTGGTCACGCCGCTGATTGCAACCAAATCTTATCTTCACCGCACCCTCATTTTTCAGGCCACTTACACTAGGGCCCCTTTAAGTCCTCCATGGCCGGTAAAAAATTCTGAGTCAGTCCGCCACTGGATTTAATAACAGACTATTTTTTTGAAAGGTGAATTAGCTACCTTCTGATCGAGGGGCTCCTTCGCAAGTCTCAAGATCTCTGTTAATCATTAGGTATTGCATTTTTTATTGGTAAAGGGAGAAAGTCAGGGAAGTAAAAATAACAAAGAATGACGATAACAACCTTTGGCAATTGCAAAATTTGGTTACAAAGTGCACTTTTCGGGACATTTGAATTTTGTTTGCGGGTTTTCGAGTTTTTCCAAATTTTCGTCCGGGTTTGCGGGTTCTGGTACTCCCCCAAAGTCCCCCCTTATTTGGCACTTTTCTAGTATGGTAAGTGTTTTCTATCGATTTTCTAGCCGTTCTTTCATCCTTTCGCTCGTTTTGCAGTGTAATTTGAAGCAGTTTTAGTCGACGTATTTCCCTCGACCTTGAGGCGGCTCGATTGTTAGCCCAGGCAAGCCTTAGACCTCTCCCCCTTCCATGACCTTCAACGGGTTCTGTACGGACTGTTATCGCTTGCAAAATGGGCCCAAATGGTACAAAGCTTCATTGTGGAGCCTTAAAGCATTTCAAACATTGTTTTTCGTTCACTTATATCTTCTGGTAAAATAGCTCAACTTCAACATAATAGTTTTAGGCTTGCTTGGCCTAAAAATCGAGCCGCATCAAGGTCGGGGGAAACACGTCAACGAAAAGTGCCTCAATATACATTGCAAAATGAACGAAAGGATGAAAGAGCGGCTAGAAAATCGAGGGAAAACACTCACCATACTAGACAAGTACCAAATAATTCTTTGATTGGGCATATAAGTAGTAAAACAGTTTATACAGTGACTAGACCGCGCAGTACGGCTTACTGTTATAAGGCTGTGGAATTAGCTGCGCTCTCCTCAGTCTCTTTTCTCTTTTGCGAAATGGTCTACTTAAATGACGCCACATTCGACTGCAACGAACAGTATTATAGATTATATATCAAATGATAGTACTTATAGAGACAAATCGAAAGGCATATATATTGTCGAGATTCAAGAAAAATGAAAGAAATTAGAGCCCTTCTCATGATTTTCTTTGTGACATGTCTCCAAATAAGGGCATCCGGTGGTCACGTGGTTGAAAAATAGGCAATGAAATGTCAATTTTTTTATTGCCAATTAAATTTCCAAAAAAGTGCAGAAGTTTTAGGGCTATACTTTAAGAGCTATTAAAATAAATTTGGTAGGGGTGAAAAATGCCCATGGTTAAAATAGGGTTAACTTCGGCTTTTTAAGAACAAAATATAAAATGCTATTATTTTTACAAATCAACTCATCTGGGAAGCTAGCCAAATATGAATTCCGACCAGATTCTATACTGTTATACCTGGATCAGTACGCCCTATAGTAGCAGCCTGCATCATCTGAACTCTTAGACATACCTATTCCAGTCCACCTATGATCGTAGTTATGACTATCAAAGCAATCTAATTCCCTTGCTATAAATTTGTCACAAAGAACAAGAAAACAATGAAGATGTAAATTCGCGTTCAGCTTGATTCATCATTAGTTAATTGGCAGTTTGAAACCAAGAATATTTTTAATATATTTTATATACGCCAGATTCTTACATTTTATGTTTTCATAAATATTTTAAGTTCATTGTTTTCATTTCGTTCGACTCATTCGCCATCCCTTGACTTTTTCATCATCTAGAAAAGCAAAAGTAAGAAATCTTCTAAATGAAGTAAAATAAAAATTGCTTCATGGTAAGTATTTTGTTCAAGCTCCGAGTTGCATTTAATCTACGTTTTCGTTTTTTCAAAGGGAGAGTATGATTATCAGGTTGAGAATATGAGTACGCGTCAATTGTTATGAGTATGCGTCAATTTTTATGAGTATGCGTCAATTGTTATGAGTATGCGTCAATTGATATGAGTATGCGCTACTTATATTGTGGAAAAGAGTCTTTTTGACCGAAATCTTTGCATAACGGAGAGAAATTGGTAGTTCTTTGGTGTAATTTCCCGTAGTGTGTGGAAAATAAGGTAATTTTTCAATTAGAAATGGTTAGCTTGCTGAAAACAGACAGTTTTCTAAGCATTTTCAACCAGATAAATTCAAGCTGCTGCATCCACAATAACGCTTAAAATAAGTGCTTTCAACTGTCCAGATAAAAAATATACAGAGATTTGGAAATCCAGTGACAACTACAAAGTGAAAAATAGAAAATGAAGCTTTTTGAGAAATTGCCAAATTCTACCATCTTACATTTATTGCAAATTTCCACTTTTGGGTTAGTGGTAGGGCCTTGTAATGGTAGGGCCAAATCAATTTGATTGATATTGCAAAATTTAGAAGTGGCTTTGAATTTGATGTTTCAACGGGCTACCTGGTTTACAAGCATGCCCTAAAATTGTAAGATTGCTTCTAAGACCCCGTTTACACTGTACTGGTGCAACTTTGGATCTGTAACAAAAGTGTAACAGATCAGCCGCCCGTTTACACTGTTCTTACTAATCCGTAACACTTTGGCTCCTTCTTTCTATAGAATTATTTTGTTCTGGAGCAGTGTAAACTTTGTAGCGGGTCAAAACTGTACCAGTACAGTGTAAACGTAGTCTAAGATATTATGAATTATAAGTTAAGGTAATTCTGCCTTCCACTCTAATGAGCTCGGAAAGCCGGTTTTCAGAAATTCTTCCCTCCAGAAATTTATTAATTTCTCAGGAAAAAATAGGTTTATCAACAGTCTGTAAAAAGTATGATATTAACGATACTCTTGGCAATCGAAAGATATATTCAACGCAATCATTTGCTTTCCAAGATTTGAGGAAAGCTCATTTTAAAATATTGTATAGGTTTCAGAAGAACTTCATTATCCACTCTTCTAATCTAAAGACTTTAGTAAAACTTTTTTCAGGAACTATATATGTTTACGGAGACTCATACCAAATTTGAAGGTAAAAACATGGCTAGATATTTTGCAACAAAGTTCTAAAATTTTGTAGCCTACATTAAAAACCCACACATAAGAACTTTCCTCGAATAAGAACCCACAGCCTGAAATCTTCAATATGAACTCCTTTACGAAAGAACCTTTTCACCCTGGCGTTTGTATAGGTTCTTATTTTGGGGAACAAATGCATCGATATAGTGTTCAGCTGTGACAATCCAGAACATTAATTTGATTATCGTATAAGATAAAAAATTTAATATGTTCCTCAATCATTGGAGAGGTCTGATTTCATCACATTTCCAATATTCCATTCTCTATCACAGTATTTTTATTAAAGACTGCAAAGAAAGAACATTTTTGTACAAAAGACTTTCCTGAAAGAGTTAAGAACCTAATTTAAGAACCTATTGCCTGATTTCATGAATGTTATCATTTGCACAAGAATCAAAACAGCTTGGTTTGAAAAAGATAAGTTCTTATGACTGGGATTTTACTGTACTCGACAACAAACACAAGAAAAACTGGTCAGTTAATTATCGATAAGCAAATGCGAAAGATTTGTGAAGTGCTTGCAAGCATGTATGAAATGGCTCAGCATTCCTTTGAGAAATCTTGCACTTCCCTTACAAATCATTATATGAGCAAAATGCGAAAGAATTGGTGAAGCGCTTGCAAGCATGTGAAAAAAAACTTCAGTATTGTTTCGAGATTGAAGGAGAGAATGTAAAATTTTTCTTGCAAATTTGCTACTTATCTTGATTTGGTCCCAAAGTGAGGCATGTGTCCCCAGGGGAAGGAGAAGAAAGTAATTGCAAAAGGGTATGAATTGAAAAAATGTCTATTCATTTTAATCTCCCCCTGCTTTGGGAGCGGCTAGTGTAAAATGCACAGGTTATATTTTTGCAGGTCATCGTGGCAGGTCACCATTAGGGTCAAGGGCTCATAGGCTGAACAAAGGAATTCTTTCGTGTACAGGATACGAGAGCCGACATCGTACGAACGCGTGGAAATATATTTGTTGGCACGTGGAGATTATTGTATGTCTAGAAACGTCTTTTGATTCAAAGTTTTTAATTAGAGGGGGGTCTGATCTTCTGATCACCTCTTGTCCTCCCTTTCAAAACTCTAAGGAAAAATTATTACAATCTGTTTGAAATACTATATTATCAATAAGAATTAAGAATCTAGGTTAAAGGCACCTTTAAAAACCGTACTGAGTCACACCTTGGTGGTTTCTTTGTGCCGTACAATTCATTGCACTTTGACACGTTACTACAATGAGAGGCCATTATGACCCTCCTGTTCATCTCCGTAACAATAACTCGCAGACTGCTTCAACTTAGCAGAACGGTAAATAAACCTATCAAAAGGGTAATAAAAAAATCTGATTTTAATTGATCACATGGCTCGTTGCTAGGCAAGTGGTCACAAAAGCTTCAGTACTGAAAACAAAGAAAGCGCCAATTATTTTAGATTTTAATGATTAAACCTTTGAAAAATAAAACAAATATATAGAAAATATGATTGTCTATCCAATGAAATAAGTTTTTTCAACATTAAAGAACGCCGGTCAACAAGCATCCTTTGCGGTCACGCATTGCAGAGAATGTTGTCATATTAAAATGGCCCCCGCAGTCGAAAGGCAACAAGCGAAGCGCGCAAAGGATGCTGGTTGATTGGCGTTCTTTAACGGAACTCGTAAGAAACTCATAAGAAACTCTAGGTCCTCAAAATCTGACAATTTTAAGAAACTTTCAGCATGGCTCAAATTCTTAGTTTCTTCTAAACAATACATGTACAGGAGGGGGGCATTTAGTAGTTACTATTGCTAGTATATATATATATATAAACATGGATAGCTAGGTAAAAATCGAATTGAAACAAGTTGACCAAAAAGCCAAGCTTTTACCTTCAAATTCGGCATGTGTCTCCTTGAACATATAGTGTTACTGGCAAAAAAGTTTGATTAAAATAATCAGAATAGCTAGCGGAGTTCTTCTGAAATATATATAAACGGTTTTTAAATGACCTGTCTCAAAAGCTGCAAAAGAAAACAATTGCATTTAACATATCTTTCGATTACTAAGAATGTGGGTAGTAACATACTGTTCAAAGAATTTGATAGACCGATTGGTTCCCGAAATAACATCAGGACTTTATCCAAGGCTTTTATATGATATCTACGTTTAGGCTGACAACACGTACAACGATTTGAATAAGAGAGGTTAAATGTGATTGTTAACCTCTCTTTTTCACATCGCTTTACATGTTTTAATCCTATTGGTGATACATATAGTCAGCCTGGGGAGGGTGGGTGGAGTAAGTTCCATATTTAGAGCAACGGGAACGTGACGCCCATAAGGCTGGGTTTTAAACCTCAAGAATCCCTAAATATGGGTCTCAAAATGTAAATATTCCACTAAAAATGAGTAGCTTTTTAAAATGTAACAAGAAACTTCTCAAGTCTTCTCAATGTTTGAATTTTTCAATTTAGTTCTGAAACTTGGTTGTTGGTAATTTGACCATAATTGTGTGTCTAAAGTGGAATGAAGTTTGATTGTTTTTTAGCAAGTTCAACATGCTTTCCTCTCAAAATTATTAAAAATGGGTATGAAAATCGACCGAAGATCCTTAAAAATTGGTCTTTCCCTAAAAGTTGGTAGGCACATCCCCATCATCCCAAGACCCCCGGATATTCAATAAACTTGTACATGTTTGCTGTTGTTTTTTCGTCGTGTTGCGGTGTTTCCATCTACAAATCATTGAATTTATTCGTGATCGCAAACATTTTAGATCCGACGATCGACGTTGGTACGACGCCTTTCCTTTTCAATTCAATTTATAATCGTTCAACCCTATTCTACATGGGGGCAAAAAGCCCCCCAAGCATACTCCCTGTGTTTGCCCTTAAACCACACATGAAAGACGACTGGAACCTACTCAACTTTCAACAAAATTGAATAATTTATCAAACAAACAATATTTTGATGTTATACCATTGGTCACTTAACCATGACATGTCTATGTTTGGAGAGTTCTCAAAGAAAATTATTAAAACATGCATAAAATTCCTGAGCGACATCTGATTTCAATAAAATTGGCACCGTTCAATTTGCCTTAATATCTACTTTCATTTGATATATAATATTCTGTGTTCTGCTGAAAGATGCAACATTTAAGATATACAACGTAATACTTGCATATGACGTCATATATATGATAACAATATGATCTGATGAAAATTGATCAAATAGCACTTCAAGATGAATTTCATATAGTTTATATCACTAAAAGTTGATTTAAAAGCCAATATGGTATCGGCAAAATTTTCTTGAGGGTATCATGCACGACTTTGATTGGCAATTTTTGTAGCAATAGAATTCCAAGAATAGAATTGTTGGCAGTTTTTATTAAGAACAATCAATATTCATCATATCTATGACTTCAAAGTTGTTTATTGCCAATGTTTCGTAGAAAGTTTTAAGTTTTTAAGAGAACAACTAAAATCAGAAAATTTCCAATGTTTTCCGTCGCCTAGCAACAGGTTATATGACTAATTAGCATATAACGCTTTTTTTAGAATCGTAGTTGCTTGGCAACTATGTGCACCAAGTTGCGTTACCATAGAAATCACGATTGCAGAGAAAATCAGGGGGCATTTTTTGCCACACATACCCCCTATGAGAAAGTCGTACTTGACTTACCCATCTTTCAGAAGCAAGAAACTTTGATGAGAGGGTTGAAAAATTCCTTTCTTGTGCTTGTGGTCTTAAGACATATTAGTAGTCAAATCAAGTATTCCAGTGTCTTGCAGTGTTTTTAATGAAAAAGAATACAAGTTGAAAAGCAGCTGAAAGAAACTTTGAGGTCTCCTTTTCGTAAAGATTTCATCGAGTATATCTGAGCATTACCATAAAGCTGCGACTGCAATTGTCATCTGCACAGTGGGCGGTTTTTACACAAACATATAAAAGTCTTTAACGAAAAGCTGTCTATTGCTTCCCTGTCTCTCATGAAAGAAACAAATTTTCTGACTGTCAGCAGTTGAAACAATAGGAACTTAAAGAGAGCTTCAAAATCCGTCTGGTATTCTGATACCATTTTCATTCATCTGGCATTCTGATAATTAGATAATTAGAAAGGGAAAAGGACAAAAATCGCGTTTATTTTTCCTGCTACTCGTTTCTTGTTATTTCTAAGACGAGCCGCCGCAGAGAGTTTGACCTATTGACAATTGAATGCCTTTAATTCTAAAAAAAAGAAAAAATCTTACCTGGATCACACATTGTGCTATCTTCCTCAGCACCTTTGCAGCAACAGCTCTTTCGATATTATCAGGACTATGGTGCACCTTTGGACTGTTTTCATTCATCTCTCTCCCTAGTTTAAGGTAGCCATTTGCCATATCCATAGCAACTAGGAAGACCAATATCACAACAAATAAACCTTTGANTTAGATAATTAAATAATTAGATAATTAGAAAGGGAAAAGGACAAAAATCGCGTTTATTTTTCCTGCTACTCGTTTCTTTTTATTTCTAAGACAAGCCGCCGCAGAGAGTTTGACCTATTGACAATTGAATGCCTTTAATTCTAAAAAAAAGAAAAAATCTTACCTGGATCACACATTGTGCTATCTTCCTCAGCACCTTTGCAGCAACAGCTCTTTCGATATTATCAGGACTATGGTGCACCTTTGGACTGTTTTCATTCATCTCTCTCCCTAGTTTAAGGTAGCCATTTGCCATATCCATAGCAACTAGGAAGGACCAATATCACAACAAATAAACCTTTGAAAGATGCCATTTGCCCCTAGAAAACAAGAAATCACTTTTTTGAGTGAATCACAAGGAGATTGTGTTGCTTCTTGCCATATCGATGTGTGGAAGATGAGCAGTTGTTGCAATCTCTGAAAACATTGCAAGACAGAATTTCAAGGATGGAACGAGCAAAAAGTAGGAAATTGTCATCAAATAATCTTTGATGTGCCTATCAGAAACACTCCTTTCTAGATTTGTACGAAGTTTATGATAATTATCAGAGCAGCTCAAAATTATTGTGAGAAAGTAGTTGCTAGAATTATATAAGAGCTCAAGTGAGAAAGCTCTGTTTTTATTTCTTTGGTCCTCAAATGCATATGTTCTCGTTTGCACTCTTCACGCGGTTCTCCAACAATTGGAGAGCAAAATTTTGAAACGATCCTGTGTTATCTTCCAAGTCTCCTGCACTACAACCAACCAAATTTGTCAACAGTTCCAAGCACTGTCTACTACCAGCAGGGCCAGTCCGAAGCTGCAGCCAGTAGCTATTATGAATATACCAGCTAGATCAAAGAAGCTTGCAGTTTGTCACCGGTATAAAATGTTGCCAATGGATCATTCCTTTTAAATACAGGGTGTATTACAAAAAGGCTGCCGGCCGAAAAAGTTACTTTTCTCTTCAACAAAAGGTCTGACATAACTGAGATAGTGGTTTTCTGAAAGCCCACCTTTTGCTATCATTTGATGTATAGTTTTTGCAAAATAGGTCGCTAAGGAATCTGCAAGCAACGAAAAAGTAAGCGTACGCGTTAGCACTTCTTTTCGACAGGGTAATTTAAGCGTGAGCATTTCACTCAAAAAATTGCTTCCTGCGAAGGAGACCTCAAGAACACATGGAAGACTATCAATGACGTTTTAAACAAGAAATCTACAACCAATAACATTTCATCACTAAATATCGACGTGAAATATGTCTCTACTAGTGCTTGCTTTGCAGAATCTATGAATAATTTTTTCTGCAGCATTGGAGAGACACTTAGTGAAAAAATTCCAAAAGCAAACCACCATCTCCTTGAGAATGACTACGAGGTCAATCCACAAAAACTTAGTTTNTGTCAACAGTTCCGAGCACTGTCTACTACCAGCAGGGCCAGTCCGAAGCTGCAGCCAGTAGCTATTATGAATATACCAGCTAGATCAAAGAAGCTTGCAGTTTGTCACCGGTATAAAATGTTGCCAATGGATCATTCCTTTTAAATACAGGGTGTATTACAAAAAGGCTGCCGGCCGAAAAAGTTACTTTTCTCTTCAACAAAAGGTCTGACATAACTGAGATAGTGGTTTTCTGAAAGCCCACCTTTTGCTATCATTTGATGTATAGTTTTTGCAAAATAGGTCGCTAAGGAATCTGCAAGCAAAGAAAAAGTAAGCGTACGCGTTAGCACTTCTTTTCGACAGGGTAATTTAAGCGTGAGCATTTCACTCAAAAAATTGCTTCATGCGAAGGAGACCTCAGGAACACATGGAAGACTATCAATGACGTTTTAAACAAGAAATCTACAACCAATAACATTTCATCACTAAATATCGACGTGAAATATATCTCTACTAGTGCTTGCTTTGCAGAATCTATGAATACTTTTTTCTGCAGCATTGGAGAGACACTTGGTGAAAAAATTCCAAAAGCAAACCACCATCTCCTTGAGAATGACTACGAGGTCAATCCACAAAAACTTAGTTTACATTTCACGTTTGGTTTTTTTTTTGTCAAATTCAAACCCTCGAAGGGATGTGGTACTGATTGTATTGCAGGCTGTTTCTAAAAATTGCACTTCCGGTTATTTCGGAATCTCTTTGTGATATTTTTAATCTTTGGATTGCTGCTGGCTGTTTTCCAGATAGCTGGAAAGTTGCCAGAATTGCACCCATTTTCAAAAGTGGTCAACCTGACGACCGATCAAACTACCGACCTATGTTTTAGCAATGGACTTTGAAGAACTTATTTATAACCAGCTTTACGATTACTTGGACAAAAACAAACATTTGTTTTCAAATCTGTCTGGCTTTAGAGATCTTCATTCCGTTGTTACTTGCCTTCTTAAAAGCACAGATGACTGGTATGTGAACATGGAGAATGGCAGATGCATTGTAAACATTTTTATTGATCTTAAAAAGGTATTTGATACTGTAGACCATGACATTTTAATTGCTAAGTTGAGGAAATATGGTGTTGAAAATCAAGAACTTACTTGGTTTACGTCCTATCTAACTAACAGAAAGCAATTCTGCAAATTTAAAGGAGTTTGCTTAAAAACTGAAGATATTCGCAGTGGTGAATTCCAGGGTTCCTTTCTTTGCCCTCTTTTGTTTCTGTTTTATATAAATGATATGTGTATGTATGTATAATTCCGCCATCAACGCAAATTAATTTCAATTTAAATTGAAGAAAAGAAAAGTGATCAAATCACAGATATACAAAATTTACAGGAAAACTAAAAATGTAGTATAAACCCCCCCCCCCCTCCTAGGTTAAAAATGACATGGATAGCATTAAAACAGGCAATATGACCTTGTTTCCATGATGGTCCCTCCAGAGGTGTTATTAAAAAGAAAGCGTTTTCAAGAAAAAAATAGGATTTTTCGTCAAAAGACAGTAAAAATTCATTCTGAAAAATGTTAACCCAACCTTGTTGCTTGCTGATTTTGCGATTTCAATAATAATGGATTGTGTCGATTGGAGTAAATCTTAATTATTTTTCCAGCTAGCAGATTCTAACTTCAGCAAGCAGATGTGTAAANGAATAAAAAATTTAAAGAAAAAGTAAAAATGTGTAAACCCTCCTAGGTTAAAAATGACATGGATAGCATTAAAACAGGCAATATGACCTTGTTTCCATGATGGTCCCTCCAGAGGTGTTATTAAAAAGAAAGCGTTTTCAAGAAAAAAATAGGATTTTTCGTCAAAAGACAGTAAAAATTCATTCTGAAAAATGTTAACCCAACCTTGTTGCTTGCTGATTTTGCGATTTCAATAATAATGGATTGTGTCGATTGGAGTAAATCTTAATTATTTTTCCAGCTAGCAGATTCTAACTTCAGCAAGCAGATGTGTAAAATTTAACATACATTCTGATTTGGGAGAAAGGCAGAAGTTTACGAAGATATTTTTAACACACGAGGATAATTGCTTTTAAAATCGTTGCCTAATCAACTGTTCATAGCTTCAGCTTGCAGAGTGACATCAGAACATACTTTGTCAACTCTTTTACACAAAATTCTGAATCAGGATGCTTTCGCAAAATTTTTTCTCTCGATCATGATCAAGATCGTTAACTTTTTCTTTTTTTTTCTTTTTCTTAGATCACCCAGTAAGGTAAGTTTACATTGGTAGAGAAGCCACGGATTTGTTTGTGAACTCCGAAGTACTAGCAATTTCTGTGCGAATAATGAAATTCTAGAACTCTTAAAAAGATTGAGATAAAAGGAGGCAAGAGCAAGGGTGCATTTTATAAAACAAAGATTGATTTGGTTGAGTGCGCTTAGAGGTGTGAAATCAATTTTACAGAAGGGCAATTCCTAGACACAAAAATCTACGTTACCGAGAACAAAGAATTTGAAAGTTCATGTTTCATAAAACCTTTGGATATATGGCTAATTGTGGAGTACAGTATATCCCCGCATATAAGAACCAACAAAAATAAGAACCTACAGGTTGTTTTTCCCAAATTATGCACCTCCTAATTAATCCTAATCCATATGGGCTTTTTTCAAGCTACAATATATGGGGGGGGGTGCTTTCCACCCCCCCTCTGAAACAGCCTTAGACTCACAAGAATTCAGTATAACTTAGCACAGTTATAGAGCAAGTAATTTGCAACATGTAGCACAATTTTGGTGTGGTTGCCACGCCCTATGACGTCACAGTGACGTCATAAGGTTGAAAATGGGCGAAAATCAGGTTCTCAAGTTAAATTTGAGTTTAACGAAGATTTTGCAGGAACTGTATGCGGTTTTTGGTCTAGTTTGTCAAAATACTTGCTGAAAAATGTTATTTTATTGTAAATGGCGCTTTTTAAAGATATTTTGGTAGAAATTATTCAATTCTGATGACGTAATTTATGTTATAAATTTGTTCCATGTAAAAATAGACAAAAAGAAGCGGCAAAATGGTGATAATCCATCACAAATGCATCATTGAAGTGTTTTTAATGGAAAAAGGTGGAAAATAATTAAAAAAATTGCTAATTAGCCCAATATGGCGGCCAAAATGACGTCATAATAAAAAATGCTGACGTCATCAAATTCCAGAAATTCTAGTATCAAATTAAAGCCCTTTGTTTGCTGATTCGTTTGATATATAATACCTCATGATTTAAGCAAATTTTGCCATTGAAATCATCGAAAGCGCATGCGCATGCGCTTGGCAGCAAAAGTTTGCCAAACAAATGAAAGGGAATGAAACAAACAATTGAAACAAAAAATTGAAAATCACTCCTAAAAGGTTTACACAAGGCACCCTTCGAATAAGAACCTTTATACGCTGAAATTTATCTAAGTATCTTTAAATAAGAACCTAATTCAGCCTGGCTCTAAAAAAAATAGGTTCTTATATGCGGGGATCTACTGTATCACATAAAATAGCATGATCGTTGGTTAATGTTTTTTCAGAGGAAGATGTAAGAAACTTTATCACTAACTCATCCAGCAAACATTGTCGACTTGATCCGGCACCGACATGGCTAATCAAGAAATGCATAGACGCACTGCTTCCTGTGATCACACGCATGATAAACCTATCTCTTTCATCTGGATGTTTTCCAGATGCCTGGAAGTGTGCATTAATAAGACCCTTGTTGAAAAAACTCGGACTTGATGTTCTCTTCAAGAATTTCAGACCTGTTAGCAACTTGCCATATGTTTCCAAGCTAACCGAAAAAGCAGTTGTTGATCAGTTGAATGAGCTTACTGAATCAAAAGAAATATTACCAGAAAAAGCCTCTTCTTATAGGAAAGATCATAGTACAGAGACAGCTTTGATAAAGGCTCAGTCGGATATGCTTGCAGCTATGGATAATCAAAATGTGATATTACTTGTGATGCTAGATCTTAGTGCTGCATTTGATACTGTAAATCACGAAATGCTGTTGGATACAATGGAGTCGCGCTTCGGTATAAATGGAACAGTCCTTGATTGGTTTAGGTCATATTTAGGTGGTAGGAAACAAAGAGTTATTGTTCATAATACCGTATCTGACGCGATGAATTTGAATTGTGGGGTTCCACAGGGAAGCTGTTTAGGGCCAGTACTGTTTATTCTTTACATCAGTTC
>REGM01000026.1:1480574-1509032 GCA_004194415.1 Aurelia aurita | reverse complement strand
GACTTCTTCCTGTAACTAGCCATTGAGGGATTTCAATTCTCTCATTAAGCATTCCCTCAACCTGTTTTCTTAGCAACTCGCTCACCTCTGGTACTTTTCGGTATACATAATTTCTTATGCAGTCTGGCCCCGCCGCCTTAAATGCCTTAAGGCTCTTACATACATTTTCCCACATCTCATCCGATATGACTTTCTCACCATCATCACCTTGACTGCATTTCTCTCTCATCAACTCTTTCCACCTTGTTATGGCTTTATGGCTACTGTCAAACTCCCCTTGTTGTCCTACAATGCTAGTCCAGAACTTGTGAATCTTATTCGCCGTCGGCTGTTCACCACACGCTGCTGCCATCTTTCTTGGCTCTAAGATAGAGCTTACCTTACCGCACTCCGCTTGGGAGTTGTTTTTAAGGTAGCGAATCTTAGCCGTTTCTTCTGTGACCATACGCTTGTTCTTCTTCAAACGTATTCGCAGCTCATCTCTTTTTCGCGTATAAGCAGAGATTTTCTTAGTGTGATAGGTCGCCTTTAACTTGTTCAAGTCCCTTCTGAGCTTATAGGTAAGAGGTTTGTTGCCATTTCGTCTCTGGATCTCGTTGCTCAGCATGCAAATATCATAGGTCTCTCGAATTACCCTGTGCTTGAAGGCGTTAGTCAGAACATTGCCGTCTTGCATAGCCACTATAAAAGCCTCGGTCTTGGGCCTGATCTTACCTTCCTTAAGCCATGTTACAGACATTCGCCTGTCCGTTTCTGGCTTGTTCAATTGCGTCTTGTACACTCCATGATATTTACCCGCAGCCCATTTCTCTGCTCTACGTTCATGCAGCTCTTTTTGCACTACATCCCGTGCTTCAGATGCCGACATGTTTATATGCTGCGTTTCTGGATGTGCAAAGCCCTTTTCAGTAACGATCAGCGTGTCTTCCAAGCCTAGTTGCCTTATAGCTGTCTTTGCCCGACCGATGATGGTTAGTCTTCGCAGTCCTTTAGGCAGCTCCTCTTTTTCAAAGATATTGGCCTTAAGGTCTGCTGCAAAGTCATCATCCTTATATCCTTGTCCGTGACATAACCCACAAGCTTTATGATAGTCGCGTAGTATGCTTCTTCTAGACTCGCGAGGCCGCGACCACCCTCTTTGCGAGGTTGGTAGAGCCGTGGAACAGAGGCCATTCGCTCTATTACTCCGAATTTTCGGAGCGTCCCACGGATTGCTTTATCCAGTTTCACTAGACTTGCTTTATTCCATGCTTGCGCAGCAATGAAATATCGGACTCCTCCTACAATCTTGGAGTTGAGAATTTTGAACAAGTTACGACTATTCAGGTCTTTGCCTACTAACGTTCTAAGAACGCTTTTGGTCTTTTTACGAACCTGATTCATAGTCGCTTCTGTGTCCATGCCCATCAACTGTTCCGTCCCCAGGTAACAATACGTTTATGTCTCTTCAAGGCTTTTTACACCTCGAAACGGCAGTTCCCATTCAATTTGCTGGTGTGCTTTTCCCTTTGCTGTTAGATGGGCAATCGCACATTTCTTGAGGCCTAGTTTCATGCCTATTGCATCAGAGACGTCATATACAAGGTTTAGGCCTCTTTTTAGAGATTTCGGGTCAGGTGCATAAAGTTTGAGGTCATCCATATAGAAGAGATGTGTTATAGAGGTTCCTCTATATAGTGGATACTCCTTATTCCACTCAAAATGGTTTAGAGCTGTCGACATAGGCGCAATTGCCAGACAGAAAAGTAATGGTGATAATGCGTCGCCCTGGAATAAGCCTCTTTTCAAAGTAACAGGTTTAGTTATTATTTCCTTTTTGCCTGCCGACAGCTGGAATCTTGTTTTCCACTTCCCCATGGTGTTTTTGAGGAAGGTAATGATATATTTCGGTGCTTTGATCGCAGCTAGCACCATAAGAAGATGTTCGTGGGGCACCATATCAAACGCTTTTTGATAATCTATCCAGGTTACCGATAAGCGTTTTCCATGTATTTTTGCATATTTGGTCAATACATCGTCTGTTAGTAGACAGTCGATTGTGCCCCAAGTACCTCTTCTCATAGCCCGTTGTTCCGTGGGCAATATATCATCGCTCACACAGTGTGCTGTTAGATCCTTAGCTATCACCGTGGTCATGACTTTTTACGCTGTGTTAAGGCAAGCAATAGGTCTATAATTGGCTTCCACTGCCGTTGGTCCTCCTTTATGGACTAGACGACTTCTTCCTGTAACTAGCCATTGAGGGATTTCAATTTTCTCATTAAGCATTCCCTCAACCTGTTTTCTTAGCAACGCGCTCACCTCTGGGACTTTTCGGTATACATAATTTCTTATGCAGTCTGGCCCCGCCGCCTTAAATGCCTTAAGGCTCTTACATACATTTTCCCACATCTCATCCGATATGACTTTCTCACCATCATCACCTTGACTGCATTTTTCTCTCATGAGCTCTTTCCACCTTGTTATGGCTTTATGGCTACTGTCAAACTCCCCTTGTTGTCCTACAATGCTAGTCCAGAACTTGTGTATCTTATTCGCCGTCGGCTGTTCACCACACGCTGCTGCCATCTTTCTCGGCTCTAAGATAGGGCTAACCTTACCGCACTCCGCTTGGGAGTTGTTTTTAAGGTAGCGAATCTTAGCCGTTTCTGCTGCGTCTGGTGCCCTGGTTTGGGTAGCTGTTGTTGGTGTGCATTGTACTGTGGCTGGTCGGTCTTCAGTGGTTGGTTTGGTTTTCTTAGGGCGGTGTTTCTTTGTATGTGGGGGTGTAGGAGGGCGTGGGGCGTGGGTCTTCAGGTTGGCTGTTGGAATGTGGACGTTTTAGTGGCGGGCGTGATGTTGATGAAGTTGGCAGTGGAGGGATGTTGCCTTCTGGTTTAAGCGGAAAGCTTCATGAGCTACCAAGTTCGATATGTACCCTTTTTGAAATGAATATAAGAGTAGAAACTGCCTGTCACTGTCTTCACAGAAATGATCTGTAACACACCCAATGACAGGCGCAGAACATCCTTCAGGAACTCAAGAGCGTCAGGAGCCATTGCTCCTCGCCAATTGAGTGCCAATCCTTTATACGACACATTACTTGAGCCGGTTCTATTCTTCACCCAAGATGTTATAATAGGCAAATCATAGTACCTAGCCTTCCTGTCACAGCACTCATTCAAGTTAGCGTTGTTAAGTTACCGTGACTTGTTAGCATGGGTGCGGTATCTTGAGCGATGGGGACTCTAGGCGGGCAACAGTGACGGTGGCAGTTGTTGTCGTTGTTGTTCTCTCGCCTGGGGTTTCGGTTGTTCAGCGTTATCGCCTATGCTAGCCTGACACCAAGTGTGAAGCTGGCTTCTGTATCTATCAGTAAAAATCGTTTATATATAGCTATTTGTAGTTGTATATTAAGTTGCAATTTAGTTGTATATTTAGTTGTAATTTAGTTGTAGTTGTATATGTAGTTGAAATTTAGTTGTATGTTCTTCGTATAAATGCCATGGGGTAGTCATGATATTTTGCTCCCTATGGCATCGTCCTTGTAGTGTTGTAAAGTGGTTTGTACGTAGTGTCTTAAGTAGCTCGTTTTTGTAAATTTTTATTTTGAATAAAAAAAAAAAAAAAAAAAAAAAAAAAAAGTTAGCGTTGTCGGCAACAATTGTGACATGAACAACGTACGCATTCTCATCCTTCCATACCACAAGATCAGGTTTTCAAATTCCAGTTTCGATTGGGATGACCGGCTCTTGGCAAACATCAAAGCCTTTAGACTTGAGTATATTGGCAAGAAATTCACAAATGTGGTCATGTCGTGAAATACAAGGACCCCACGTTCTCGGGCAAACTTTTAGGATATGTCCCAATGACTCTGGCCGCTTGCAGCAATCACAATCGAAGTTTCGCACTCCAGCATTTTGTCCTCTGCTACATCTCATTCTTGTGCTAAGGGTGTTGCCTCGAATCTGGACACAACCTATGAATTCCTTACCAGTCATCAGCGCACTACCGCTGGAAACCCAACCATGGTTCTTGGGCACTACGATTTCAATATTAGGTGGAGTCGCTGAGGCAACACCATTCCTACTTTCTCGATTTCTTCGCGTAATCCTAATAAATTTAATGCAAAGGGTGATTAGCCCATTACACCATGCCGCCTTCCCCCTAAGGGGTTAGACCATAGGCTCCATCTATAAAACATAGAGACGAGCGCTGGAGCTCTCTTTGCCGGAGCAAGATCGATGATTACCAACCTCGGCATCAGGCATTCACTCATGCGACAGAAAGGCGACCTTGAACTTCTCTCGAACCAACAAGCAAGGTCAACTTCCTAGTAAGTCACGGATCAAGTGCTCTTATCGAAGTTTTCTGGAACAGAAACAATCTCCTCAAACTTCTTTACCTTTAAGACAAAATGGAGTCATTTTTCCTTGCCTTTAATTTCAGTTCGAATTTGTGATGTTGATTTGAGATGATTCTAAGCAAATTTAGCAACTAATTTATGGCCATTCATCCTCAAATACACAATTAGAAGACATTTGCATGCTAATAACTGTACTTTGTCTCTTCCCCTTAAGATATGGTATGAAAAGTGAAAACAACTCTTCTTCAAAAACCAAAATGGCCGCCAAGCAAAAAGTGTGCATTTGCTCTTAAATTTTTGCAATAAGGAAAGGATTGTTATCCAAGAAAATTCATTCCGGCTCTCTTCTATACAGAAGTAGTTCACATGAAAAGTTGCAACTCTATAAGTTTTCTGGATCAGAAATAATCTCCTCAAACTTCTTTACCTTTGAGACAAAATGGAGTCATTTTTCCTTGCCTTGAATTCCAGTTCAAATTTGTGATGTTGATTTGAGATGATTCTAAGCAAATTTAGCAACTAATTTATGGCCATTCATCCTCAAATGCGCGATTGGAAAACATTTGAATGCTAATAACTGTAGTTTGTCTCTTCCCTTAAGATTTGGTATGAAAAGTGAACACAACTTTTCTTCAAAAACCAAAATGGCTGCCAAGCAAAAAGCGTGCATTTGCTCTTAAATTTTTGCAATAAGGAAAGGACTGTCATCCAAGAAAATTCATTCCGGCTCCCTTCCATATAGAAGTAGTTCACATGAAAAGTTTCAGCCCTATAAGTTTTCTTGAACAGAAATAATCTCCTCAAACTACTTTACCCTTTGAGACAGAATGGAGTCATTTTTCCTTCCCTTGAATTTCAGTTCAAACTTGTGATGTTGATTTGAGATGATTGGAAGAAAATTTAGCAACTAATTTATGGCCATTCATCCTCAAATNGGTCCAACCACAAGCAATGTCGATATTCTTTGTCAATACCACCCTTGCACCGACTTTGAGTGTAAGTGTATCTTCAAGTCGTTCTCGGTGATATGTCCGTATGCGCAATTTGTCAGATTCTTTGAGAGCTTTTCCGTAGAGGTCTGTGTCCTCTGCTACGAATGTAACAGGGTCTGTTTCCAGAGTTGCTAAGAATTTGTTATTCCATTCGTTTCTTTCTTTTCTCAGGGAACAGATGATTGCAGAATTCTCCAAATCAAGCTCACTTATGTCGCAATTGCCAAGCACTTTTGATTGAAGTGTTCTGTCGACGTGATCAGTGACGGTTCCGAGTCTGACAGTAGATAGTAATCTCTGGAACTCAGGATTGTTCTGCCTCTTCACGTCCTTCAATATGGCGATGTTAAACCTTCGCCACAGAGAACTGCCGAAAATGTCGGTTTGTATCGCGGGGAGTTGTGCTGGATCACCCATCAGTATGACATTCTTCCCTCCGAATGGCTTGTACCGATTGTTTTTGCTCTGTGCCATTTCGCAAAGGAGTCGATTGACTGCATGAAAGGGTTTCGATTCCAGCAATGAGAACTCGTCGATGATAATCAGGTCCGTTGCATTCACCATGTCATACTCAACTGTTCCATTCTCCAGCCAACTTTTCGCGTCAATGCCCATACCAAAGAAGTGATGCAATGTTTCACCACCGATGAGATGTGCTGCTACACCGGTCGTTGCTAGCTTCTTTGATGACATGCGAAGAACTCTTGTGGCATGTTCGACTATGCCTTTTAATAAGTATGATTTACCGGTGCCTGCCTCACCGATGATTGCAGTGAGAACTTGTTTGCCGGTAGCTAAACTTTGCGTAATGTAGTTAAACGCTTGTCTTTGCGATTCCGAGAAAGTGGAAACATATTCATCTAGATCGATTGCGTCATGTTCGATCAGTAGATTTGCCATGTCTGCTTCCTCAGTCTCGATATCTGCCTCTGTTACTTCGCGCTGTTCGTCATTGGAATTGTTATGCTGGATTGTAGTTGCCTCTTCGATGAATGTGTTAAATTCATCTTGTCCAATCCAGTCCATTTCTCTGAGTTGCTGTGCCATTCGGCGCAGCCTTGGAAGTGAAAATCCTCTTTGTTGCGCGTCATGAAGAGAATTTAATGCATCGTCCTCCCTACTAAGTAAGTTACGCAGTGCACATTCCTCCAGGTACGTTTGAGAATGATTGCCTGGAGACAGCAGCTGTGTGTTCCTTCTTAAGGGCAAACTCAGAATTAGTTTCTGCATGTAATAATTCTCTTGATTCTCACCGTTTGGCATGAAGAAGCGCCATCTTGGTGCTGCTTCGATGTTACGTCTTCTCCATTTTTTACCTTTGAGGTCTGTCATAACTTTTGGTAAGACAGGTTCTGCATCCATGTCTGAGTCATCTCCACCATTGTTCATTGCAAGATCAGATGGCCTTGCTACATTTCGATCTGGCATATACTTGGTGGCCCATTCCTCGTAGAGCATGTTCTCGAGTTGTATTGGCCTATCCATGTATTTTTGTAGTAAATTGTCGTAGAAGACCTCCGTGCTATTTCCGTCCTGAGGGAGGTGCTCTTTCCGTTTTAGAAAGGAATATTCAGGATTGATCTCTGTTGGGAGATAAATCACTTGCCTGCTTGATGATGAAAGAAAGTGACCGAGATTGATATGATCAACTTCCAATCGCCCTACAATTCGTGTCCTGATATATTTCTCTGGATCGGATGCATCTTTTGATAATTGCAGTGAAAAAGACGGTTCCGTCTTTGCTACATATTTGGCAAGATACATTTCCCATCCAGAGGCTGTTATTTTTTGTATGTTCATGTGCGCACCCCAAAGAAGAAGGATCTCTGGATTGTATGGCACAACATTGGAATCTTCTTTGCATCTGCGACGCGGAAGAAACCTATTGCCGGCCCTGTTTAGTCCTTCTTCCTCTTGCATTGGGTACGGGAATCCATACTTGCATTTTCTGGATTTGTTAATAGAGGAGACCTTTACACATCTATCCTTTCGGCATCTGTGTTTTTGTAGTCTCTCGACATATGATCTGAGAACAGCAACCATTGGCTCTTTGTCATCACCACGTGGCATTTCTGCACATACAACATTGTCTGGTGCTGTCCCCTCTTTGCACCAAACAACCATATGGTTATGAATGGCTCCTCTGCTTTGAAACTCCTTTCTGTCCCAGAAGTCGATAACTTCGCCTAATGGACCATTCTTGTTACAGAGAACTAGCTCCTTGAATAGTTTTAGGCGATTGCTATATGCTTCGACTGTCTCGACTGAATAGTCTTTGCCGGGATAGATTTCATTGATTTCGAACCGGGCGTAGACAGGTCTTTGTTCTCCGTCATGGCCTGGTCCGTTGTGGATATAATTTTGAATTTCTATCCAATTGTCGTTTTGAGTGAGTGTTATGAAAAACGATGGCTTGCCAAGTTTTCTACTCATCGCTAGCAGGTCCAACAGCTTGCTACTCCAATAGCTTCTCGAACCTGTTATTTTTGCGGGTACGATTTGGCCTAACTTGTCGTAGAAGGAATTGCTATTCTCGTTGCGCATGTTTCCCGCCGTTAGGTCATCTACCCTACCCGTTGTCCTAGCTTTCCTTGCATGTGCTACGTAGAACAGTCTCTGCTTGATGAGCCTGTCGTAGAAGTAGTAGGAAAAGGATGGNATGATCTGAGAACAGCAACCATTGGCTCTTTGTCATCACCACGTGGCATTTCTGCACATACAACATTGTCTGGTGCTGTCCCCTCTTTGCACCAAACAACCATATGGTTATGAATGGCTCCTCTGCTTTGAAACTCCTTTCTGTCCCAGAAGTCGATAACTTCGCCTAATGGACCATTCTTGTTACAGAGAACTAGCTCCTTGAATAGTTTTAGGCGATTGCTATATGCTTCGACTGTCTCGACTGAATAGTCTTTGCCGGGATAGATTTCATTGATTTCGAACCGGGCGTAGACAGGTCTTTGTTCTCCGTCATGGCCTGGTCCGTTGTGGATATAATTTTGAATTTCTATCCAATTGTCGTTTTGAGTGAGTGTTATGAAAAACGATGGCTTGCCAAGTTTTCTACTCATCGCTAGCAGGTCCAACAGCTTGCTACTCCAATAGCTTCTCGAACCTGTTATTTTTGCGGGTACGATTTGGCCTAACTTGTCGTAGAAGGAATTGCTATTCTCGTTGCGCATGTTTCCCGCCGTTAGGTCATCTACCCTACCCGTTGTCCTAGCTTTCCTTGCATGTGCTACGTAGAACAGTCTCTGCTTGATGAGCCTGTCGTAGAAGTAGTAGGAAAAGGATGGATCTTTGCGCCATCTGTCATCATAGTTGAGTAGTCTATGTTTAAGGTACTCCCCCTGTTTGAGGGGGCTGTCCTGTGTCCATCCACCGCTGGCGAATGGGAATAGATGGGGGAAAAGCTTAGCTTCCAGATGCATGTCATCATAGCGAACTTTTGTTAATTGTATAAGCTCGTGTAGATGTTTGTCAAAGTCTGGCCTCGGGTGCTGCACCCCAGCCACATCAGATCTGGGATCTAAGTTGGGAATTTGTTCAGGTTCGTCAGTGCTGATGACGATTCCTGTAAGCTCGTCTTTGAGATGATGCGCGAGTGTCAGATCCTTGTCATCGGTGAACCTGCTTGCATCATTGAGATGAACAATTCTCTCCGGATGATATCTGTACAACGTGTCGTAGTTGGAGTAGAATTGTTGATAGAGATGATTAATCTGTCGCAAGTTGATCAACGCTCTTTTGATAAGTGTATTCGAGTCGTTATTATCTTGCAAGTCGTTCTGTTCAGCATCTCTAGCGACCATGAAACCATACATTCCATAGTACTGATTGTCGAATTTTTGCATAACTTTCGACTGACCTTGAAAATGATCCCATATTTTTAGCCTGTCGTTTCGCTCCTTTACCCTCCTATTGATGAGTCCTGCTAATGATATTTGCGCCAACTCATAAGGTTTGGTAAGGGCTTTGATAGCTCGAGGCACGTACTGTGCTCCTGTCTCGGGATCTGAACAGTCGTACAGTTCAAAAGGGCCTGTTCTGCAATTTCTGCATGATAAAAAGTTGCCTTCTCTGTCCTTGAATAATCGATCTGATAAATCAGGAAAAAGCGTCTGGGCAGGTGCATCGCCTAGCTCCAAATCATCAGGATCGACTTTGAAAAGGCCATTGTTTCTCTTGTTTTTTATCATCATCCTACCACAATTGTAGCACACCATAGCGAAAATTGTTTTACTTGCAAGCTTTTCATTTGCTAGCTTCATTTTTTTCAATCGCTTTGGGCTTGTGGTAAGATTGTTTTCAGGCTCTTGATTTTCGTTTTTCTTGTTTGAAGGTTTCTTATTTGATTGTCTCTTCATTTGTTTGTCCGTGGCATTGTTTGCTTTTTTGGACTGTTTCTTAGGCAACTTGAAGTTTTTGTCTTTCTTAAGAAGTGCCTTTGTTACGTCGTTTCTGCCTAATTCTAATTGTATAGACTTGAGAGAGATGCTCTTGTTTGGATACTTTTGCAATAACGCTTTGCGAGTCTCTTTCAAGATATCTTGAGCACGTGTTTTGTTGTTACCATACTCCTTGGTCCTTGCTTTTTTGTAGCATGAAACGACCTGTTTTTTAATTTTTTTATACCAGAATGTCCGCTTGGTCTTTCTTCGAGGTGCAATCTTTGCAATCACTTTGCTTACTGTTTCCTTGATGTTATTTGCATTGCTCGAGACTGGCGCGGTAGGTTCTGGTTGCTTGATCTTAATGTCATCATCATCGCTAACTTGATCTGGAACGGCAGCACTTATTTCATTATCTTGTGCAGAGTCTTTGACTTCAGTGGATTTGTTGTTGTTATTCAATAAACCTTCTTTGCTCATCTTTGATAGCTTGATTCGCAATGAACATTTGCTTGTTTTAAGATGGGCATGGCTTTGGTTCCACTGCTCATACACGAGATCAATGATTGCTTTCGCACTGCCATTTTCTTTTTGTAACTGCGCGATGTGATGAAATTCAAGGAGAGCGGTGACTAATTGGTCTGTCCATTGCAATTTCTCCTTTTTCTTACCCATGATTGATTGGTAAAGCTGCAAAGGAATTAATTGTTATGAAGGCCAAATCGACAGCCATAATCAATATAAAGAATTTTCTAATAGGAACCAAAACAAACTTCGAACTGTCCGTTGTGTAGGATATCATTTCTTCTATGAGGGCTTTTCACGTTTTATACTATGGACATTATTCTGAATTTAGTGGTACACATTTTAAGGTTGTACCTTGAAGAATGAAATGTCCAACCAATGGAGTTTCTTGTGTCTTATTAGATTTTAGGCTGATTGAGGCCAGAATGCTAAAATGATATTGTTTAATGGTACGTAGAACATTAATCATGTCAACAGGCTTTCATATGTAATTATTTAAAAAGAAATCAATATTTTTTTATATGAATAAGGGTCTCACCCCTCAGATATTCTCTTGCAAGATGAACCCAAATGCAAACTTAAATCGTTCATTGCAAGAGATATAAAATAATTCTATGCAGGCCCGCCTTTCATAATGGATACTATGTGCAATATCAATAAGGTGTAATAATTTAAATAGTGAAAACTCACCAAAAAATGTATATACGAGTGATGAATCCAAACAATTCTAAACAGTAATAACGAAAACCTAGAAAAGAAGATGCCATCATTTATAAAGATGATACATCATCAAAGATCACAAAGAGAGAAATAAAATTAAATGGAATTAAATAATTGCTGGATCAACATTATCATTTAGCACTGGTAGAGCAACAGGCAGATCATAATTGCAGATCAGAAAGTAAGAATTAATTAATCATCAAACCATTTAATTTACCAATTGCATTGTTGATGACCAAGGTTGCAAAAAAAGTTAGGTTGTATTGGAATTAAAAATCTAAAAAATGAACCCACCAAACAGTAAACTCCAAACAATATCAACTTCCAACTCCAAATAAAACAGGGTTGTCTAAAATGGAAAACACAATCAATCATTTATCTGATGCAAAGTTGCAGTTCATTTCATATTTTCATTTCATTCATATATTTAGCTAAAGGGGAGGGTGGTCCTTCAGCACAAGTGTTGGTTTTCAAGGCGCCCTCCCATAAAATAATACTAAAATTAAGTTAAAAAAAATCATTAATCTAAGAGCTACCAAAACCTAAAAACTAAAAATCCTTAAAAACTACCAAATAAGTTAAAGCACAACTTACAGTAAATTATTGTAAAATAATCATGCCAAAGTGTAGGTATAGGGGCAGCATAACATTGCTGAAAGTTGACATAGCAAAAGAGTTTCTTGCAGGAATTAGAAATACTTCTTTATGGATAGGAAATTTCAGTTGGGAGATAAAAATTTAAGTTGCAATGGTTGGCTTTGATACCCCCTCAAGGTAACAGTAGATGTTTGAAAAGCCTACGGTACTCACCAAAACAAATAAAATGATATCCAATATATACAGCAAATTTCAAATAATAACAACGCTATAAATTTCAAATCTAAAAAAGAGAGAGAGAATCATCTGATAAGATGCACGTAGCAGCAATAATTGTATGCTTACTGTGATACTTCAGAATGGTACCAGGGAGTAAGTACACCCTTACATATAACATAATTATTGTGAAAGCATCGAGAATTAGCGAAACAATGTGTCTGCCTGGCAAAGTTAATTCCCCTGATTTCATTATTCAATTAGCAAGTAGCCGATAAGGCGGGTATCACGAATATGTTTGGTTAGTGTAAACCGACCGACCGTCCTTGAAAATAGAAAAACCCGAGATTTAGAGTCGGGCGTAAAATTTTATGCTGCTCTCAGCCTCCATTTGGTGTTGGAGTTTTGTATTTTTGTATCAAAACGAGGCTTTCTTGCCTGTTTTGAAAATAAAGCGGATTTTGAGAAGGAACTGCAAGATCGCGATCTTCTAGGAGCAATTTAGCGAACAAACCTGGACTGCAATTGCTTACAAACTGAAGAAACTTAAGATACGAGCAAGTATAACAATAGCTGCATATATAAAGGTCCAAGTAAAGGAACTTTCATATTTCTAGTATATAGGCCTACATTTTGAAAAAACCCGAAGATTTTTCTTGCCGACCGCCCGACCGACTCAAATTTTCAGGTCCAGTTTTACAGTAACCAAACATATTTGTGATACCCGCCTAAATGCTTTGTGTATATCAACTTAAAAATTAGGGTTGCAAAACCTTGAATAATCCTGAAGCACATTATATATGTAAGGAAATTAAAAAACACTCACCAAAAAAGTAAAACGATATCCGATACACAGCTTCTGAAAGAAAATAAACCATTCATTACGAAATTGGCATCTCAATTTGTTTATTTTGCTCGGTATATTAGGGGCCGCACACATATCGATATTTTCACGCAAAACGTCAAATGGACGTTTTCAAATTACCCCAAAACGTCCAAAACGTCCCATTGAAAATCGATATGAATTTTACCGATTCCAAGAAGTGGCCTAGCCCTAAAACCTTATTGATGAGGAAAGTGTGTATATATCATTTGATACCGGTGAAATGTACAGGAATAACATCGGGGGCGGAATATCTACAGTAGTAAATAGTTATATACCGAAAACAAACCTTTTCTTGGAGAATAAATGCGGTCTTCCCTTCCGTACATGCCAGGAGAGCAAAATGTTTGTGTGTTTTGGAAGCCATCTTTTTTCAATGAGGCCTCGTTTTCATGTGCAATGTTTACGAGGAACGAGGTTGAGTTTAACTGACTGAAACTGTGTGGATTTAACTAATCCAAGTATCACCAACGAACGCTCAGTAAACTTTTAACACAGATACAAATGCATTTCATGAAATAACGTAGGAATGAAATCGGTACACTAATCACGAATATAAGCAAATAAAAATTGAATATGTTGCACTGAACAATACAGAAAGTGTAAGGATTAGACTAGTGATATCCAATAATGTCTAGCAAAGTTGTAAACCGCCTATCAATTCTCGCAACTTTTAATGAGAAAAACGTTGCAAAATCATCACTTAAATGCTTACTCTTCATAAGAAAAAGTAAAGGAAATATCCAGCAATTAAAGGTTCAAGACAACATTATTTATAAACTAAAAACAATCGTAATTTACCTTCAAATTCACCACTTTCTCCACACGAACTCCACCACTTCAAAAACACTTCCTGGGGAAAATTTTCGAGCAAATGATTGCGTGATATTATTGTTGCATTTGGCGCGAAAGCGTCACGTGACCTCCTTCGCAGAAGTCTGTATAGCATTTGGTGTTGTTTGAGAAGAATGACCCTAATATCTATTTTAGTAAATAATTAAAAATTTTATCCATTTAAGATATAATTTGGATGCAATTTAGCAACTGAGCAATCCATGAAAAGCCAATGTAAAGGTGGAAATGTGGGGCTACCGCCCCAAACCCCCCCGAGACACTTGACAGCCATCTCACAATAGCACCTCCTCTAAAAAGCACTGCAAAGATAACATTATGTTAATGTGATCAGTTTCTGAAGAAGAGCCTCTAAAAGCATAAATGTGGGGCTACCGCCCCAAAACCCCCCAAGACACTAGATATTTAGCAACTTTTATTCCTTGCAGCACTGAAGTTGTTATAGGAAACAACACTGGCACTGTTGCTATGTAGTGAATGCTATTGCATAACTAAGGTTGTTGTTGCTGCTAGGAAGGCGAAAAAGGCAAAAAATGGCCGAAAACAGGTCACGGTAAAAGCAATAAAAAAAGCATGAAAATGAACGCAATTTCTTTGGGAAACTTAATGACATCGTTCAAAAAGGTTTATTACAGCTTTAAGAGTTTTAAAAACACAAAGAAACACGATGGGAAACGCAAGTTTCGAGTGGAGGAAAAATTGCAAATTTGATAGGCCTAAATGAAATTTAAGAAACTTCTCTCGCAGCTTCCAAAATGAAAAGGCTTCGTTCTCGACGGTTTTTGGAGATAACAGTAGAATTAAACTTGGAATAGGTAAAGAATATGGTTTTACGTTGAATTTTAGCAAGCCTCGGCCGTTTACTGGGCGAAAATTGGTCAAACGGATCAAAAGTAGTGATTTTTTTGAAAATGCGCATTTTTACCCCATTTTCATCGTGCCCCCACCGAACCCCTGGAAGAGGGGTAGATGCACAAATCTCACTATAGGATGCGCACACGAGTAGTCTCTAAGGTACTTGTCTCCATTTGAAAATCGGTCGCGAAACAATCTCGTAGCAAGTTCAAACGTATCGCACGGTCGAAATTTCGAAAATTTTCAACTTTGACCCCCTTTTATGACGTCATAACGACCCCCAATTTCTTGGAAAAATATATATTCGGATGCGCCTTGGTCGATTACCCCTTGTCCACTTCTAACTTGCCCCAAAATGTACCCTCAAAAATATGACCAGACAATTGCAGTTTTGAATGGGATTCAATAGGAAATATGAGGTTGCACCCCTAGAAATGGGCTTTACCCCTAGAAGGGGCATCCTGGTGAAGTTGGGACCCCCGCCACCAGACGAGCAAAAGTGGGTAAGGGGGGGTACCCGCAGTCGGATTCAAATTCCATCCCCCCCTTTCCCCCCCACAAAGCAATTTATGAATTTGAATTTTTGTCCCTCTGATCATATAGACAGTTACCTAACAAGCCACTTGCCCCCCAAACCCCCCACTAAAGATGGGGGACTTCCGTAACCATCTATATGATCATAGCTACCTATACCCCTTTTTTGCCCATTTCCCCCATTTCTCCCCATTTCCCCCATTTCTCCTCCCCCACCCATTTTCCCCCATTTCCCCCTCCCCCTCTTTGTCCCCCAAGAAAAATCGTTAAAACCCGAAACACACCCCTAAAACCCGTTTATAGCGCACTTTAAAATTCCATGTGATCACAGTGTCTAACGAAAAGCGTTTTCATGAGAAAAAATTATTCATCATGTGGCACCACTCACCCCCATACCCCTACACCCAAACATACCCCTACCCCCCTCTAAACACTTCCCCCTTACCACCACAACACAAAGGAGCCTATCAGATAAAAGCCTATCTACATACTATACATACTATACAATACAATACAATGTAATACAATACAATACAATACTTTACTATACTATACAATACAATACTATACTATACTATACAATACGATACTTTACTTTACTATACTATACAATACAATACAATACAATACTATACTATACATACAAACCGTACAAACATGGCTACCAAGCTCTCACATAATCAGTAGTGCACCTCACGACTCTACCACCAACCATAAACACCCTCAAAGACACCGACAGATCCAAGATATGAGCACTTCTCACCTGTGTGATGACTACTGGGGGTCGAGCCCCCCAGACGCGCATTCACAGATGTTATATAGGGCTAACACAATAGTGTATTCCATATATAGCTATGTTCATCATATATGCGATGAAAACCTTGTTTTCGTGAAATTTAAATTTTTTTGACAATTTGTGCCATTTTTTGACGTCATAGCTCCTGACCCCATCGTACGATTGACCCCAAATATGGCTCAAATTGTTCGTCTTGTCATTTTCGTCCATTTGACTACCATGTCATTGATTTCGGACGATCCAAATATTTTATATAGGCCAACACAAAATCTAGCCTCATTTAGGCCCGTTTTGCCAATTTTGCCGCCATTACATCATCTCGGCCCTATTTTATAGAAAATTAACATAAATTAGATTCAATCATCCCTCTACTTGACTGCCATGTCTACTGGGGGGCGAGCCAACAGAGGTTATACAGCGTCGACACAACGGCCTATTCCATATATAGCCATTTTCACTTTTGCAATGACGTCATAATGCCAGGGGTAGACCCCAAGACAAAAAAATTGAACAATTGCCCCCTGTCGCATGGCTCCTGGGGGGCGAGCCCCCCAGACCCCCCAGATGTTCACAGATGTTATCTAGCACCAACACATTACTGTATTCACTATAGAGCTATTTTCACTATAGTGATTCTTATAGGGATTTATGCCTTCACATTCAATTTTCCACTATGACGTCATAATACCCCTAGACCAAAATTTTAGCACTTACCCCATGTGGCATGCTTCCTGGGGGGCAAGGTCACAGAGGTTATATAGCGCCAACACATTAGTGCATCCCATACACAGCTTATAGTGATTCCTATAGGGATTTATGCCTTCACATTCAATTTTCCACAATGACGTCATAATACCCCCAGACCCAAAATCTGAGTACTAACCCCTTGTAGCATGCCTTCTGGGGGGCAAGCCCCCCAGACCCCCCATTTACATATGGTATATAGCGCCAACACATTGGTGTATCCCCTACAGAGCTATTTTGACTATAGGGATTCCTATAGGGATTTATGCCTTCACATGCGATTTTCCACTATGACGTCATGATACCCCCAGACCCAAAATGTGAGCACTTACCCCCTGTGGCATTCCTTCTGGGGGGCAAGCCCCCCAGACCCCCCGTTCACATATGGTATGTAGCGCTAACACAATAGTGTATTCCCTATAGAGCTCTTTTCACTATAGTGATTCCTATAGGGATTTAGGCCCTTACATTCAATTTGCCCCCATGACGTCATCATACGAGGGGTGGACCCCAAATCTTTACAGATGATAGCCAAAGAACTACTTTATAGGGCTGAAACAGAAAACCGTTGAAATTCGGTTGGCAACCTCGTTTTCGTGAATTTTAAGCGTCATCATAAAGGCATTTTTTTGAATTTATGCCCCTTTATGACGTCATAACTTTTGACCCCATCTTCTGATTTACCCCAAATATGGCTTAAATTGTTCGTCTCGTCATTTCCGTCCATTTGAGTACCATTGGGGCGATTTCTGCTGATGTCGAATATTTTATATAGGCCAACAAAGAATTTAGGCCCATTTAGGCCAATTTAACCAATTTTGAGGCCATTACGTCATCTTAGGCCAAATTTTCAAAAAAATTAAATCACATCAACTTCAATCATCCCTCTACTCGACTGCATGAACCCCAGGTCGAAAAAACCATTTTAGCCTCTTGTACATGTGGGTGCAAAATGAGAGGTAGGCTGATTTGAGCTGGACCACTGTTGATTGATGACGTAATAGCGCTCGAACCCAACATTCGATTTCCCCCAAATTTAGCTCAAACGATTCATTATAGACGATGGAAGAATATTCCGGTTTGAAAAATGCAAAAATCATGCGTTGCAACTACTGCGCATGCGTGGAAACACAAAACAGGTCAAAAATAGGTGGTTTTCAGCCCCTGATGACGTCATGACCACGCCCAATCGAATGTCGCCATACATCATGTGAAAGCCCTTGTTGAGGCGCACATTTTACTAATGGGGCCCATATTTTTATCTGGTAAGGTTTCAATTCCAAGGGGCACCTCAAAATTGGTCATTTTCGCGCATCTTTTATGACGTCATAACGACTTGTCTGACGGTTGAAGAAATCTGCCTCACTTAGTTCCAGCTTTTGTCTCCAGGATCCGAGGTCCGTTTGGCGATATCACGTAAGACCATGAAAAGCACCCCCTCCCCAAATCACCTACTACGATTTTCGCCTGGGCGGGCGACTTTGGCACGTGCTAATGACGTCATGACCACGCCCAATCGAATGTCACCAACCGCCAACTTGTTCCCCCGCCCAAAGTCTCTTGAACGCCACCAACCTCAATGCTAACACTGCTAAGAAACTTTTTCTATTTAAGAAACCATTTTTTCCTATACAGCTCTTAAGGAAATCGGGATTTTTTGGCGCGTTTTTGCATTATCTGGGCATGCGCAGATCCAACCGCCCCCAAACCAATCTCATTCGAATAATCATATTTTTTAACCCGACCAACGACCAATTTTCATCAACGTCAGACGCCCCCGTTTCCCATGATGAACAACTTTGTGCTGCAATTTTTTTCCCCCATGATCATATAGATGGTTACTTAAACATTTCTTTTTTTAGCAATCTCAAAAGTTGAAGAGTCGAAATGAGTGTCTTGTATGAAACGCATACACAATTGGTTTTCTCATTTTACCCCATCTCATCGAGAATTTGGGTTTCATGACACTACTTTTCACAAGGGGGAGTTTCTATACCAAATTTCAGGAAAGGAGTGTGCCAAAAGCATGTTCAAAATAGCACCGTACCTTGCTAGACTCGTTTCTAGATAAAATCGGAACAACACAATTTGGTGTGCTCTAGACACATCTTACCAGAATGTTGCCTTCGTTGGACAGAATTTCCCAAAAAGTTTCGCTTGTCTGGACTAGAAGTGCAAAAAAGTATACCCTTAGGGCGGCCCATACCCAGGTACCTTTCAGTATGGAACAACGCTGCCCGTGTTGGAATTGAGCCCTTCTGTGAAAAGATACTATCATGGGAATAAATTTTGTAACTTTAGCTCTAGTCCTAGTTTAACCCTATCTGACCTGGGGGGGCCGATTCCGCCCCCTAGTATATTTTTGTTTCTGCTATGCTCGATATAGGTAGAAGGCTGCGGAGATTTAGTAAGGTTAACTTTGTATCATAGAGCAATGAAATTGTAAAAATTTTGACATTCTATATTTAGCACTGTCTCCATGGTTACCAAGTTGTCATCTGCCATTCTGTGAAAATTAACTTTATATCTCTCTTATTCTTTTTTAATTTGTCCAATTAAGCTCAAATCCTAGATTTACATATATTTTGATCTATATTTTTCATTTCTGTATGAAAAGTTAAGTTTAATGAACTTTTAACATGATTTCATTTTTATGACGTCATTCAACATCATAATGATTATTATGCTCTAGCAACAACAACAACGGCGCTAATTGAGTTACAATTTTAAATAATCATTGTTTATATGATGAATAACATTTGTGCCAAGTTAGGTGGTCGTATCTGATATCACAAGTGAAATAAAGAGGGGGGGGGGCGGAATCCGCCCCCCAGGCAATGAGTGTTTCAAAACACCCAAGTCAGATAGGGTTAAAAGAACTACGCCCCAAGAAAACTAATTTCTTTTGGAATATGTCATACATTAGGTCAATTCTACGAAAGAAATACAGAATGGCAAAAAAGAGCACAAACGTAACTGCGAACTTGCGCCTCTATCTCTGGGAAGGTCATTTCTCATCCAAAACAGGCATAGTAGTTTGCTTGAGCCAATAATAACTAACTCAATAATGTTTAGCATTTCGTTTTGGGAAACGCGGCAGCCTTTCACCAGTAAGCATCTGTTGAGAGTATTGAACCGTTGCTGTTAGCGTTGACATCTTGTAGATTTATGATGCTGCTGTCACGCGAATTCAATCATATTAACACATATGGTTATGAGTAATATCCCGCTTACACCAAAGTTTATTTCTACAGTACGGTTCAGCAATCATGGCTAACGCGAATAACAACACCTTGGATACTGGCAGCAACCGCACTAGTTCTAGTGATTTCTCTTTTGAGTCCCCTGAAAGCCCTCCAACGCCGAAAGGCCATCATGGTCCTCAGCAAACAAGTACACCCCAATATCGCGTGGCATTGGGGTCAAAAATATTTTGTCGTACCTTCTTGTCGTCGTGAAACGCGACCACGGAACCCGGGTTTCGTCACTTGATGAATTTACCACCACAAAACTCGGGTTTCGTTGTCTTAAAAGGCAACGACAAAATCTAGGTTTCGTTGCCATGATCAAATCACGACGACGAAACCTGGGTATCGTCGTCATGTTCAAATCACGACGACGAAACCTGGGTATCGTTGTCGCATCCTCGTTTTCAAATCACGACCACGAAACCTAAGTATCGTCGTCGCATCCTCGTTTTCAAATCACGCTGCAAAACCTAGGTATCGTCGACGCATCCTCGTTTTCGAATCACACTGCAAAACCTAGGTATCGTTGTCGCATCCTCGTTTTCAAATTACAGGAAGCAATAATTACCAATACTCACACTCACATGTCTCTTTTTCGGCCTATTTGTGTCTGATGGTCTGATGATAGTTCGATAAAGCCGGAAAAACAGAAAGCTATGGCTGAAAAGGAAGCGTTGAAAGAAGCCCTTCAAACTGCTAGAGACATCATCACAGAGATTTCTCATTGCACTGAACATCTTGATTATGAAGCAGCAAATTATACGCCCCTTCCTACAATGAGAAGGCCTTCGCCTGTTGGAGAAGAAGGGAGTTTGAACACTAACGATTGAGAGTGGCGAGAATAAAGGGCAGCACAAAACTTCAGGTAAGGAAGGAAGGATTTCTAGGCCTCCGTAGTCTTCCTGTTTGCCAAGGAAAGAGGAGTACTGTGCTATGCTGCTATTAGTTGCCTGATGTTTTTATCTGTTTGTTTGTCAATGTGTTTTATCTCTCCATTCCTCCTCAATAAAATTACAACAAAAAATGTGAATGACAGATTGTACCTAAATAGAATTAGAAACCCTACTGATCAGATTAGATTATCCGTCTTATTATTAATTAGCCTATGTAACTGCAGTGATGGGATGTTTAGGATCATTTGACAGGAAAAAATATTGATATAGCTGACTGATTTAGAATCATGATATGTAGTATACAGGTATATGTTTAACTTTAACCCTATCTGACCTGGGTGTTTTGAAACACTCAATGCCTGGGGGGGGGGCGGATTCCGCCCCCCTCTTTATTTCAGTTGTTATATCAGATATGACCTCCTAACTTGGCACAAACGTTATTCATCATATAAACAATGATTATTTAAAATTTTAATTCAATTAGCGCCGTTGCTATTGTTGCTAGAGCATAATAATCATTATGATGTTGAATGACGTCATAAAAATGAAAGCATGTTAAAAGTTCATTAAACTTAACTTTTCATACAGAAATGAAAAATATAGATCAAAATATATGTAAATCAAAGATTTGAGCTTAATTGGAACAATTAAAAAAGAATAAGAGAGATATAAAGTTAATTTTCACAGAATACCATATGACAACTTGGTAACCATGGAGACAGTGCTAAATATAGAATGTCAAAATTGTTACAGTTTTATTGCTCTATGATACAAAGTTAAACTTACTAAATCTCAGCAGCCTTCTACATATATCGAACATAGCGGAAACAAAAATATACTAGGGGCGCGGAATCGACCCCCCAGGTCAGATAGGGTTAATAGGTGCAACAACATCAATTGAGAGACTACCTGGAGCTGGAGAGCAACGTATTTATTGATTTTACAAGGGACCGTTGCTATCTGAGACCATCTGTCTCTGTATAGAATATTGAACCCAGTCTGAAAGGCTGGCTTCCCAACATTTCCAAAAGAACATTACTGCAATGCACCTAATATTTCATAAGAATTTATAGAAAATAGAGAAAACAACTGATTTTAAGTGTAGTTACTGTATTTTATAAGCTCTTGGGCATTTGCATCTATTGTTCTCTGTTTGGTCTAAAGCCCCTGGCTCCTGAGATCTCAGCGAGAAGGGCAATACTTTACACAGTCTGATAATGATATGGAGGCAGCAGCATTTGGTAAAATTCATAAAGCAAGCTGTATAATGACAAGTAACAAAGCTTATACACTCTTTTTACAAAAATGCTAATTTTTCTGGTTGAGGCTATTTTTGTCAATTTTTAACAGTTCGGTTCAGTTTTCACATTTGAAATTCCACAGCATACAATTTACATATGCAAATAAATAACTAGGCAAAGGAATATAAGAAACTATTACAAAATATTAATACCAGAAATCAATACAATATACAATTACCAAACAAAGAAACAAGAGATATTGTATGGAGAGAATTACTTAAAACTAATCAAGGAGAGAGCACGCCCTATGTTAAAAATGTCTCATATAAATTTGGCTTCTTCCTTCATTGAGATTATGACAAAGAAGCTGGGTGAATGGTGACATTGTTATATCCACTTTAGTAATCAAACATTGGACCTTTTTGTTTCCTGGCCTAAAACTGAGCCTCAACATTCTTATATATTAGTTTCTCACATGAACAGCGCAGGAGTCATCAGCCAATTATCATATAAATTGCTCCATAATCTCATAGACACTAAAGCATAAGCATAACACGACAAAGGGTCATAATAGATACAAGATAATTTTGAACAATTTCAGATTGGACAACAACAAATTTTATTTCATGCAAATCATAATTGAATGAAACCGCCTGTCATAAAAAATTGTTGATCCAAAGGATATGATGACCTCAGAAAACTATGTGGATTCAAAATTTGAATTAAATTATATTTAGATGCAGTAAGCAATCAAGGTCTTATAGGCCTGGGCCTTCCAGCCCCACTTTTAGCGATATTACTACATATTATGATCATAATTATTTATTTTTATCAGTATTATTATTGTTATTATTATTATTGTCACTGATCAAGATTTTAAATCAAAACGTTTAGTGGTCACAACAGTTTTTGTTTTTATTCTTATCGTTTTCGTTATTAGTATTATTCAAAAGAAATCCAAAGAAATTACTGAAAATCTTCACCACTTCAGAGAGATAGCCCAAAGCTCTTGTGACATGTTTCTATTTTTCTTTAGAATGGCATTTCCTGCTCTCAGATCACGGAAGATTAGGCATAGTGAGCAACGTCAGCTGCTTCACTCAATAATGCCATTTCCGATTCCTGAAACATGGACACACGATTTTTGCTGCTTGCAAAGCAGGCATCAAGAAACAACACCCTCAGCTAAACAAGCAGACAGTTTGAATAAGGCAAGATATGGAAGGCAGGTTGCTCTCTTCCTGCAGTTGTTATTGAATTGCCAGTTGGCATCAACATATTGAAGCAGCTGTTTTGGTTTGTTTTGCATAGAAGAAGGCTCGCAAAGGCTACATGCAAGCACCGACTCTTTACCCCTTTACGAAGTAATCCGTAAGCTGAGCTACTGTACAGTAAATGCGAAGGAAACTGGCAACGTGACTGCAATCCTAAGCATTAACTACAAAAGTCTAACACTCGTCTGTAGATGTTCATACCAAATGAATCATTGTGCCCCTCTGTGTCAATATGTGTTCTCGCAAACAAGTTAGTTCTTGAGCAGACAAAGGGCATATAACATCGTCCACGACAACTCTGTTGCCAGTTTCGTACTCATCAGTAGGACTGCGTACAGGGCCATCCCAGTCTATCCCATTGCTTTGTCCTAGAAAAAATGCACAATGTTGTTTTCATTATGTTCAGTGTAACAAATACAGATTTTGTAAGACAACAGCATCAGTTGCTTTTGATTGACACCACAATTCAAGAAATTATCTCAACCAGAAACCCAAAACAAACAAATCCGCAAAAGTTGCCCTGAAAATAGTCGGGCAAACTGTCGCCTTGTGCACGCGAAGAGTGGTTTTTTAAGAGAAGTCAAGAGTAAACATCGAAAGAAAGAGGATAGATCTAAAGATCTTCCTCACGGATTTTGTTTATTTGATTCAGAAGCTGAGTAATAATTGTTTTATTTAAAGCCCTAAATTTACGGGAATTGCAATGCCTTCTGCCCAGCTTCTGAATCAAATAAACGAAATCCGCGACGCAGAGCTTTAGATTTATCCTTCTTCTTTCGATATTTAGTCTTGACTTCTCTTAAAAACCACTCTTCGCTTGCACAAGGCGATGGTTTGTCCTAGTGGTTTCAGGGAAATTTGTGCGGCTTTGTTTGTTTTGGGTTTCTGGTTGAGATAATTTCTTTTGTCTGCAATCGCTAATCTCTTTGAGTTACGGTGTCAATCGAAAGCAACTGATGCTATTCTTTTATTATTATTATTATTATTATAACTTTATTAAAGTGTCATAAATATTTAGCAATAATACTAATTGGGGACACTATTTAGCCTGAATACTATTTTAAATTGTACTAAATAAAACAAAATAAGATAATCTAAAAATGTCCAAAGAAATATAAAAAAACGATTTAATTACATTTATCATATTTTAAAAAGAACCTAAAAGTCAGTTATTCATTACAATATTTACATTGTCCCTTGCAGCTGTCTGTAGCTATGCTCACTAGATCCAACTGTCTCACACTTTTACGAAAGGAGTTCAAACTAGGTTTTTCTCTGTCACATTTTCTTAATTTAGACCATAGACTAGGCCCAAAATATCTGATTGAATGTTTGCCATTCACTACTGTTCTGTATCTTGGTATAACAAAGTCATTGTTTCTAAGTGCATAATGTTGGTCTGGCTTTTCAAACAGCTTTGATATATACTCAGGAACCAATCCGTGTTTAACCTTGTACATCAATATTGCAATATCTTGGATCCTTCTGTTCTGCAAAGTAGGTAGGTTTGCTCTCTTTAGTAGTTCTTCATAGCTGCTTGATTTATCACAATAAATTATCTTCATTGCCTTTTCTTGAATCCTCTCTATTTTTCTGAGATCAGAAGATTTGGCAAAATGCCAGACAGTACTGCAGTAGGTAACATAAGGCAGGATTGATGTCTTGTAGATAGTCATTTTCAGAGTTATTGACATGATGTTACGAAATCGATTTAGTACCCCTAGTCTCTGACATGCTTTCTTACTGATTTCTCTAATGTGCTCACTAAAATTCATCTGCTCATCAATTATTACACCCAATAACTTAAGTTGTTTTGCTGAAACAATCTCTTCTTCATCTACCTTTACTGTTATTTTGGTATCTGTTGCTTTTGGAGGACCAATGACCATGGCCTGATATTTCTTTTTATTTGCTAGTAAATGATTTTGACTATACCACTGTGTTGCAGCTTTGATGTCGTGATTTAAATGTCTTTCTACCAACTGGGGTATCTTATCTGAACAGTATAACTGATGATCATCAGCATACATACTGATTTTACAAAAGTCAATTTTATGAACTAGGTCATTCTGAAAAATGTTCCACAACAATGGTCCAAACGATGAACCTTGTGGACATCCCCTGTCTGTTCTTTTCCATTCACTCCTTGTCTCTCCCAACTTAACTCGATTCTGTCTTTCCTCAAAGTAGGACTTTACTAACTGAAGTGCCTCATGCGAGAAGCCATACTGCTTTAGCTTTTCTAGCAGCAGGTTGGGATACATTGAGTCAAATGCCTTGCTCATGTCTGTAGATAAAATTCCTATGACTTCCCTCTTTTCAAGTGATGCTTTCCAGTCTTCAACTAGCCTGAGGAGGGTTGTTTCTGTGCTGTTCCTTTTTCTATATGCTGTTAAATAGATGCTTAAATGATTTTCCATAAACTTCATTGTCTGTTCACTTAGCCTTGATTCAAACACTTTGTTTATTGTGTTAAGAATAGTGATTGGTCTGTAATTCTTTTCGTTGAGTTGGTCCTCTTGTTTAAAGGCAGGCCTCCATTCCCCCCTTTTCCATAGCGTTGGCCACTCCTTGTTGCGAATACAGTTGTTGAACAATGTTGTCAAGGAGGGTGCAAGTTCACTTGCAGTAATTTTCATAAATTCAGGGGATATTCCATCACAGCCTGTTGCCTTCTTAGTGTCCAAATTTTGGAGGCTATTTCTGATTTCTTGCTGCTCCAATTCTTTGAAAGTAAAGTTTGTGTTTCCATTTCCTTTTTCCCTTATTACTGCTACACTTGGATGTTTATCTAGATTTTTAGACTGAACAGTCTAACCTAGTCTAACTGAACAGTCTACATCATTAAACAGTCTATGGTTCACTCTTTCACCTTGAAGGGCAATTCCGGGGTTTGTAAAATTCGGTAAAATTAATGTTAGAAAACAATTTCCTGAATCAAATGACAAACTTTTTTCCACATTTAGACAACTTGTGTTTCAGCTATCAATTCAATAAACATCTTTGTAATTTGGGCCAAAAGTCGCCGCCATTGGTCTCCATTATTTCCACGAGAACACGATAAAGACGCTAGTCTCAATCCAGAGGCGAGAAAACAATAGGGCAGCCTCATTCTCGCGCTGAATGTGACATCAGAACACTCCGACCTTGTGCTTAATGATGTCACTACGCATTGTTCGCAGATTTTAAAACGTAATTTCGCAGAGAAAAGAAAAAAAAGTGGGGGGAAAGTTGGAAAGAACAGGATAATATTTCATATTATCATAAACCATAGCAACCCCGGAATTGTCCTTTAATCGGTGTATAATTCTAGGTCGGAAATATCGGGAAACAACGAAACCATTTTTGACTCATCTCCCCTGATAGTTATTTCTCGATTCAGCTGAAAATGATAATTCTTTCCCTAGGTACTGCATGGAGCAGATTTGGATATAGAATGGCTCCAACGTGATTTTGGTTTATACATCGTTAATATGTTTGATACAGGACAAGCCTCTAAAGTTCTTCAGCTTTCGAGAAATTCACTCGCATTTCTGCTCAAGCAATATTGTGAAATCGATGCTANATCACTCATTCCTACATCAAATTGGCCACTCATTTCAAAATACTCTGGTTTATTTGTTAGTATGACATCAATCAGTGTTTGCGATGAGTCAGTACATCTTGTTGGTTCTGTTATCAGGCAGTTGAGATTGTGGATATCTTCCAAGTCAATCAAAATTTTTCCTTCTCTGCTGTGAGGTTGCAGTCTATTTAAATTCAAATCTCCTGTTATGATAACCATCTTGCTTTGCAATGTAGCCCAGGAGACAATTTCATTTAGCTCCTGCTCTGTCCTCAGATAATGATCCTTTCCTGTAGATTTAGGTGGTCTGTAGATACATAGTACCATTATCCTCTCTCCTTCTAGTTCTATTGTTGTTGCTAATGCTTCTATCTTGCTATAACTTTTCCTTGGCAAGATTAGTTTCTTTGGTTTCAACTCTTCAGCCATATAAAGCATAACCCCACCGCCCCCAGCTTTTCTGTCTTTCCTAAATATCTTATATCCTTGCATTTGGAATTGCTTGTTTGGGTATGTTGAGTCTATTTTAGTTTCAGATAGTGCCATTATTTGACATTGAAAACTCCCCATTAGATCTCTTAGTTCATCAATTTTATTTTGTATACTGTTAATATTAAGGTGGCATAAGAGCAGATTTCTTGAATCTTGCTTTCTCCTTTCCATTAACTGTTTTTCTGAGAGGCAACTGATGGTTGAGTCTATTGATGAATTCACTGATGTATTCACTGTGCCCTCTTCCCCTCTCCCTGATGCTATATCTTGGCTGTCTTCTAGATTGCTGCAATTGGCAAAAGGAAATTCTTCCCAGGTCTTCTGCGCTATATTACACTCACATATGGAACATAACCACTGTGACTTGTCTTCTGTGCTCATCTGTGCAAATTGTCTTGATGTAATTTTACTACATTTGATATGATATAGATTACTGCATTCAACACAACGCAGTTCACTGCGTCCTTGTGCAACTGCTCGCTTACATTCGTTACAAGGTCGCTTCACAGGCCCCGGGTTTCTTTCTATGTCTCCTGCTTCTAGCAATCTTTGCTTCAGCACACTTTCCCTCAGTAACTGCACTGTTTGGGTGCCATGACTGTAGTATTGATACCTAGTGCCATGATATTTTCGCCTTTGCTTTGGGCCTAAAGTCAAATGATGCTTAGGCCAATATTTGGCACTCGGAATTCCATCTGAATCTCTCTTCTCGATATGTTTGTCCTGCAAATACCCATCCAGACAGTTGCTGTGAACATTCATACACTGTTTGAAGTCCTTGATAAGAACAAAAAGTCCTAGAAACAGCCATAAAACACTCTTTGCATGGGAGCATTTTAACACTTGTCTTGCTGCCATGGTGTTCCTTCAAGACATCAAAATCTGTCCTTGACTCTTACAAAACTGTCACTCAATATTGATAAAACAAATTTCATAATTTTAAACTCCTCAGCATTCTTCTCCTGAAACTGTCAGTATTAAAATTGGAAACCTTCCTATCAAGCAGACTTGTTACGTCAAATTTCTTGGTGTTCTCTTAGGTGAAAACCTTTTATGGAAGTATCACTTAACAGAACTATCTAAAAAACTGGCTAGAACTTGTGGTATGTTTTTCAAAGTGAGACACTTCTTACCTATTAAAGTAAACGAACGGAGATATAGCGATCTAGTCTAAACATAGCACAAAAGAACGGCACGCGCCACTTATGTTCCTATTGTTTTCATTGATCGAAAACATAAAATACAATAGGTTCTATTTAGATGGACCCAGTCCCCCTAGCTAAGTTGCCTTTTAA
>REGM01000026.1:1450566-1479967 GCA_004194415.1 Aurelia aurita | reverse complement strand
GCACGCGCCACTTATGTTCCTATTGTTTTCATTGATCGAAAACATAAAATACAATAGGTTCTATTTAGATGGACCCAGTCCCCCTAGCTAAGTTGCCTTTTAACTCCGTTGATTTACTTTAATGTTTTAATTTGTCTCTATAATTCTCTATTCTCACCTTTCCTCCAATATGGTATTTTGGTTTGGGGTCTTACTCATGAAACTTATATTAACCCAGTGTTTTTGTTACAGAAAAGGGTTGTCAGGGCAATTGCATTTGAAAACTATACTTCACATTCTACTCCCATCTTCTTTGACTTTAAATTACTAAAGCTGCGTGATCTCTTTCTACTAAAATTGCTAAGCTTTGTCTATGAATCTGTTAATAAAATCTCTCCCATTTGTTTTCATAACTTCTTTAAATCTGTGGCATCTGTTCATCAATATGGCACACGGTAAGCAGACAAGGATGATATTTTTTTAACTCAGAAAAATACCATGCAATATGGTCTCAGATCAGTACGTTACTGTGGAGCAAAATGCTGGAATGACATACCTGTGGATATAAAAAGATCACCATCTGTTAACATTTTTCGTGCAAAATTAAAAGCCTTCCTCTTTACAAATAATTATTAAAGCTGATTATAGATAGTCACCCCTAGTCACCATTCATACTAGTTTTTGTCGCCGTTTATATTCAATTTAAAACATTAACATTGTTCTAAAAGGGGGTGCTCTCTCCTCGATTAGCTTAGCTACTGAGAGAGTTCCTCCTTAAGAATCCCTCTACATACAAATACTTTAGTCACGTATCTTTCTTTTAGTTTACGCGTATTTGTCTGTATTCTTGTATTTTAATTTATCTGTAGTTATTTAAATTGTTGTAAGTTACTAAATGTTTTAGTATTTGTATCTAGTGGAATTTAAATCAATGAAACTGAACTGAACTGTTCAGTATACCCTAAATGGCAGGAAGAAGCTAATTTGCCCGTTTGCTACAATAAATCCGCTGACTGCACCATACGCTAATAAATCGAAAGGAGGCAAAGAATATAGAGCATATGGTAACTGGGGATGTGTTCATATTGAAGATAAAGAAGAAGAAAGACTAAATTTGATTAAAGAAGAGACATTAATTAACTGGGGACCTAAAACTTGGCAAGAAAGCAATCATTATGTTGCCTCAAGAAATCAATTCGACTTGAATGAGAAGAAGGAGCAGTGGAGAAGCATCCATTCGTTTAAAATTCCAGCCAACCGGTGTAAAGAGGTGAAAGAGATGGAAGAAGCAATGGATAAGATATTGGACGAATACAACGGTTGGGGAACTACTTATTTAGGATTAATGGAGAGACAAAAAGAAGTTGACAAGAAAAACTTAGCAATTCATAGGGTAGCTCTTGAAGAGCCCACGATGTTTTTCGAAAGATTGAAAAAAATTAAAGAAGAGGAAATAGAGGCTAGTGATCCAGCACTCTCTGATGGTGCATGTGCTGATTTGTATCATTATATGAATGTTGTACCAGAATTTACACCTAGAATTCTGCACAATAGTCAGGGGTGGAAAAGATTTTTTGATGCCTCCGACCGTGGAAAATTGTTGGCAAAATGCCTCCAAGTATTGCAGATTTTTTGTTTGAATAACGTGTTCAGAGTCCAGTGCAAAAATAATAGCAATTATGCAAAATTGGGATACTGCAGAAAAATTTAAGATATAAAGGGCAACTTAGAACAAAAGCACTTATATTTATATAGGTATATATAAGTATATTTATGTCACCAATGGGCAATGGGTATGTTTCATTAAAGATGCGATGATCAATCGTTGTGTTTGTTTATTTCATCTTCAGAAAATTGTTTATTAAATTGTTTTCAAAACATCAATTTATCTGCAGATAAAGACGTTCTGCTGAAGTTTGCTTCCATCAAGGCTGTCATCAGTTGTAGGATAAAACTAACAAATTCATTCAAATCAAATCAACCCAACCGATCATAAAGACATTAGGTTTTCGCGCCAACTAAAATCTCTATCATTTGCTCACTTAATGGTCCCTGACTTAAGAGTCACAATGCGATAATAACAGTGCTTTTCAACGATCTATTTGTCCATAAACGGCAGTTTAGACTTCCTCTGGGTAATCCCGTCCACTATTTTTGACACTGAGTACTGTCTAATATTTTGGGATTTTCGTACAAAATGCCAAAAGTCATCTTTCACTGATTCCTTTTTCCAATACTGCCTCATTGCTTGTGTAACAAGAGGTTTGCTATGCGACAAAATCGGCCCATTGAGTGCAATTTTCATTTCCAACGATGCTCTGTCTTCTCCAACATTTCTCAACTTGTTGAAGCGATACTCGTACAAGGAAACTTGCGATTCAACAATCGATTCAACGGACATTGTCACTGCTGCAACACACATGATATGCACGATCATTTCTATTTCTTCATAGAGCTTCTTGTCTGATTTAACGAACATCTTTATGATCTCGCCACTTTTCAGATCTGAGACAGGAATGCCTTTGGTCACACTTTCGATACGTTTCAAGAATTCACGAAACTGCTTGCACAGCTCTGATTCAGGGACTTCTCTCACATTCGAAGCAATCTTTTTTGCATTAACGATGAAAGATTTTGATTCCAGTGTGGCAATCAAGATCCAGCCTCGAGCGCGAACTTTGGCTGCTACAGTGCTTAGGTCTATGAGCGGCCTAAGAGTGGCAATCATTGATTTCGCCTCTGCATCATACACTTTCTCTTTTAGATCCTTGCTAAGTCTTAAAACCAACTGTTTTAGCAGACGTTGTGTTTTCTCCAAAGCATTTCTCTCGTCAGCAGCTGACTGCCCTCTGCATGTTTGGCTGCCATGAGGATGCTCATCCAAGACATGTATTCCTCTGAAATGCCCTGTTTCCAGCAGCTGCTTTTGGTCGGCATGGAAATATGGCCATAAACACATATTTTGGCCATCGGGACAAAGATCATGGGAAGATACTGCATTTACCATTTTCTCGAGCTTTTGAATGCAAACCTCTTCGAATTTGTCAAACCTTTCATGAGGGAGAATGTCAACGATTTGTAGTACGTTAACTCCATGGCCAAAGACACTGTAAATGTCACATAGACCAGACAACCCCGGGGGGGGGTACATGACTTGTGGATGGACGGGGGTCTTCCGCCCGGTTTTCAGAAAGCCACCCACTTTTATGGTGAATTTTGGTGGAAAACCACCCATTTTTAGCCATTTTTTGGCGATTTCAGCCAAATCGACCCATGTTTATGGAAAATCTGCCGAAAAATGACCCTTGTTTAGAGAATTTTGGACCCAAAAACCCACTTATATGGGCGGCACATACCCGTACCATCAACATGTTATGTACCCCCCCCGGGCAGACAACCTAGTGACAAACTGCTTGTTGAAGAGCCGATTCTTGAGTATTCTTGCCTCCTCAGCTTTTTGGCGATCTCTTGTACCGCCTTGTGATTTTTCCAACTGAGTTTCCTCACATGTCACGATGATCGCAGGGTAGTCTTTCCAAAGCTGCTTGTAAACGCCTGCACAATGATTGGCAAACTTTGTCTCACTGTAGAAGCAGGGTAAACCACGGAAGACTTGTGCGCTGAAACCGTCGTCAGCTTGCAGCCTTTCTGCAACCTCAAAGAAGTGCTCAAATTCTTGCCCCCAATTGATTGATTTGAAAGCACTCCCAACAGCTTCGGTTACCTCAACCAACCAAGAAAAGCTCTGATCTTTTCTTATATGGGCTTCCACTGTTCCAGCCTTGTGCATTGGATCCCAGTCGCTATATTTGCGATCGTTAGCAAACCCAAAATGGGTGTCAAGAAGGAGTGGAACAGACAAATGATGATATTGCCCATCATAAGAGCCTCCAAGGTATTGCTCGCCAACTATGCTTGCCGCATTAAGAACACTAACAAGGCTATCTTTGATGTCAGGACCTCTGTGTGCTTTCACAACAACTACATCTAAGAAGATTGCATGAATGAGTGATTCAGAGTCTGGTACGACAGTAACGAAGCTAACAAACTGCCGTGTCCTGTGCTTGTGTGTTGCCTTGTCTGCCAATACTTTTCCACATGGACGAAAACCTGTTTGTAGCAATCGACTGCTTAGGAAGCTGTTTGTTCTCTCTTGAACTTGATTGGCTACATAGGGTAGGAATTTTGCGGGAAACTTTCTGGAGTGGTTGAAGTCACCAATATCCACGCAGTTCAACGAATGCAGGAGAACAAGTTCAGGAAAGTCTGAATCCGGTCTTCCATTTACATACAAGTAATAACAGATTGCCCCTAATTTCTCCCCAATCAAGCGCTCTTGACTTTCTCTTCTATTGATTACAGCTCCATTTGCTGCTTCTTTCTGCAGGTTTCTCGTGTGCATTTGGCTTTCTAAGTGTGCATTGATATGTTTCTTTAGGTTTCGAAACTTTTTTGACATCACTTCATCTTCTGCAAAATCTAGACTCTGCTGTTTATCGTAAAGAAAAACCCCAGGGCGTGATTGACGGGCGCCGATGCATTCTGCCTTATCAGCAACACAAAGGTCACAAATTAGGCAGCTTTGCTCTTCCAAATAAACAAGTTCTGTGAACCTTGCAGTAATGTCAGACATGGATCTACAAGATGAAAGAAGCTGCGTGACACCAAAGATTTCTTTAGTTGCCATTTCACTTTTTGGTGCATCACTTACTGGCCTTACTGCATCTTTACCCAACTTTAAAAGCTTTACTTCTTCACTCAGTTCGTCAATTTTTTGGGACATAGCTTTGTTAAGATGGAATATTTTTTCAATCTTGTCTTCATCGCAGCTGGCTAGAGAGGTTTTGGTGGAACGAGTGTTATATTCAGTTGTGGCATCCAGAGGAACTTCGAAACTTTCACTTTCCCGAAATTCAGGAATGTCCACTGAAGGGTGAAAAAGAGCGGCTTGTGCTTCCTCGTTGATGCTTTCCGTTTTATTTGCACCGGCGGCAGCGTTAGTAACTGTTGGAGACCCAAACCATTCCTTCATTGACCTTTGCTGTTTTGGTCGTAGATCACTGCAATCTTTTGTTGGATGTGCCCTTTTTAAATGACGCCCATAGTTTTGCCTTACCGTTGACTCACCACAAATACGGCAGTTAATGCTTTCGTCTTTTGCCGCGTTTTTCTTTAATGAAACAGCTTTTATGATGGAATCCTTTTTACTTCCTTTCTCAGGAGGCTCCTGGTTATCAGAAGTTGACTTCATATTCTCTTTTTTGTGAGCAATGGTTTCACATAGAGCCCCCATAGAGCCGTGTGTGTTTCACATAGAACTGTCTGTTTAAAACACGGAAAGCCACTTCAGAACAACTAGAAAAGTGAACTGATATCACAGAAGGTTGCAGGAACCCTTAAATCTGTCCATCACATTAATCACATACCTTTGATTACATCATACATTTTATTACCTAATAAAAATAGACGCGACAAGCGAACACAATTCCTGCCCTACGTCACTCAATGCAAAACAAATAAAATTCCAACCATAGTAAAACACAATTCCTTGGAGAAGTAAATATTAGAAATGAATAAAATTGTGTAATCTGAGCACATTGGAATGTCAATTTAGTGCAATTAATAGACAGTTACGTTGAAATTCTATATCTTGTTGTTATAGAGATACCATCATCTTTATAATGAACTGTTTTTTCTTCAAAGAAACCGGACATGATTAATTTATTTCAAAGAATCAAACACAGAAAATTATTTTGTAAAAAAGTTAATTCAGTGAAATCTTAAAAAGTGCCTCCATTGTTTTGCCAGATTTTAAAATGTGCCTCCGACCGGCGGTTGTGCACTTTTTCCAGCCCTGACAATAGTGGGGATACAAGAAGAAGGGTTTTGAATTATTCTGGAATAGATCTTGGTGGTCAAACTGGTAGAATCCAAACTCATAGCAGATTCTTAAGGACAGCTACGAATTGAGAAGTAAATAATGGAACTGCGAAGAGACATCTAAGACATTTAGCACATACTACCAATTCATTTATAAGTGAATATCATACTGATGCTTTGATTCGAGATTCGTTTGCAAGTAAAGACTTTAAAACTTTACAACTTTATCCAGTTGAGTTTAATGAAGATGAAGAGTGGCGCAAGAGAGTCAATTTGAGTGAAGCAAAATGTAAAGACCAAAGAACCGCGAAATCGTATGAAGATTTTGAAAGCGACATAAGATGTGCAGAGGTGATGGAAGACAAAAAAATGTGGGATAATCAATTCAAGAAAATATACGATAAACAGTTCAAAAGCGAACAGTTTAAGCTTGAAGTTCCTCAACATAAGATTGAATGCGGTTTGAAAAGTGCTCCAGTATTGAATGGCATAATTACGAAAGAGGATGCTGGTAAAATCTCTGAACCGATGCCTTTCGGTAATGAATGTATAAAAGGCATAAAAGCTATCATATACAAGCCTATTGCGAGGAAGCAATTTGGATGTGAGTTTACGATAACTGAAGAGGTGGAGATACTGGACAAATTACTTGACAGTGAAGACGTAGCCGTAAAAAAAAAGAGGACCAGAGTTCACAATAGGTGGGTAGCTGTAAATCGTGAATTTCAACTACCGGAAGATTGGTTGATGTAAAAGAATGAACAATTCTATAAACCTGATGAATATCTTGCATACGCGCACGACGTTGAATTCGGAAGAACCCCTGAATTTCCTCCAGAAAACGAAACAGAAGCATATTTGCAAGGGTATACAGAAAGGTTGAATTGGGTTCATACAGGAGACGAAAGTGCTAAAATGAGATATACGATAGATACAAGATACGACAGCCCTGACATGTGTAAGCACAATGAAGCAGAGAGAGTGGAAACCTTGCGCAAGATGACTTTACAACACAAGGAACTTATGAGTTTGAATAGTATGTATTTACACTATTTCAACACGAATGTGAAGGCTGCAGCAGAGCAAGTTCTTATACAAGAAGCTAAAATATTGGGGCATTATGATCAAATGAACAACCCAAACATTTGTGCTGCTATAGAGCCAAAACAGCAGGGTGTACTTATGATTCAAAAAGCAAACTTTCAGAAAGAGCACAAGAAGTTTAGGCTACATTTTGTGGCTCCAGCGAAGGATCATATAATGAAAGTGTTATATATTCAACCGGTTAGACACAAGATTATAGAATATTTGTTAGCTTCATTACGAATATCTATGAAAGAAGATATAAAGACATCAGCCTTCGAAATGCCAAATCACCCATCATTGCAAACCGTTACATACGAACACCTGATGACGGAAAAGTTGATATTACATTTAGCGTACATGGAAGGAAACGGAGATTTGGGAGGATCAGGAGGATTATACTATCAAGAAAACAACAATGAATTTTTTAAAGAAACTTTTAAAAAAATATACAGATGTAAATGTTTTATGTGATTAAAGTTCTAATTTCATCTTTTTTAGACTGCATAATTCGATATCTTCATCTTCTAGTGAAATATCAGAAGGAAATGATGGATTAGTAGTTGTAGATTCTGTATCATCATCAGACATGTCTTCATAAGGTGACTCATTATTTGAATCGTCTACTGCCAGTCCAATTAGTGGTCGTTTTACACCAAACCTCATCTTATAGTAGGATTTCTTTTGTCTTGATTCTCGTGCTTTCATATCGTCGTTAATATCTTTAATAAAGGTGACTTTTTCGGAAATACCGTAATGGTTTTCTATTAAGCATTCGATTTTCACATTCTTTGAATATGAAGTAGAATTTGGAATTTTTGTCTGTTTGAAAATTTTATTCAAGTGGCTGATTCCGAAAACTTCTAGTACATTAGAGGACTCATTTTTTTCAAGTATAAATAAGGATACATTTCTGATCTAAATTTTCCACCTTTTTGGATAAAATGATTACCAACATTGGTTTTTTTTTCTAATTCGTATAGATCATGTAATACGAATAAGAAGTTTTGGTCAGATATGTTAGAAAGCAGATGAGGATGTTTATTAAAAGTAGCTAACTTATCATAGACAAGGTTCTTGTTTTGCTGTATGGAGCGATCATGAGGATCGACAACTTGTTTTTTTAAAAAAGCACAATCTCTATAGTTACGATATTCTTGATTATTATAATCTTCCTCAGATTTTTTATCATTAGCAACGAGAGCTTTTCTATGTTGCATTTGCTGATATTGGATGGAATTTGGATAATAATCATCTCTTTCTTGTTTTTTTTCTGTTGTTACAAGTTTCTGTAAGATTTTATTTCTTTTTGTAGAGAACTCCTCGTGTGTCAATTTGGAGGTTAACATTGCGCAACAGCTATTACCAGAAAGGGGTACAGCACATGAGCATCTAGGATTACATCCAGTAGGTAGCATGGTAGAATTTGTACCATGCAATACAAATTTAGAAGGAGTAATGCCACATTCTGAAAATGCAAAAGACCAAACATCAGAATCGACGTCATCAGAGGTTGTGGGATCTATTAGCATATCTTCTGTGGGTGGTGTGTCATCAACGGATCCATCTCCATTCTTAGATGAGCTCTCTGATGATTTGTTGGCGTCTTTAGGAGAGGACCAATTAGTTGACAATGTATTCCAATCAAACGATGGGGATTGTAACAAATCGTCAGAAACGGATGTTAGCATGTGTAATTTATATGCTAACGTAACATCTGGAGATTGCATCATAGCAGAAAACCAATCAATTGATGCTAAATTAGGATGGTTAGCCACAATGAATCCATTAGAGTAAGTATCTTTTACAGATTCGTTAGATGTGATGATAAAGGAATATTCTTTACAATATTTCATTAACCAAGCGTGTTTAATTCCATATTTTCCTAAGAATTGTAACATCTGCTTAAGAGATTTTATCGGTCTTTTAATGTATAATCTGAGTACGTCTCCATCCAGCTCTACGTCGTATTCAAACTTTGTAAAGCGACTTCCTTCTCCGTTTGCAAATCTCAAAATGATTTCAGATTGTACGTACAATCCTTGACCTTTTTCACGTAATTCAAGTTTGAATAATACGTATGAGCTTTCACCATATTGGCTGTCACTACTTGATACTTTGACTTTAATAGGTTCTTTTTCCATTGTAGATATAGAGAGTCTGCTGAAAATGGTTTTGATAATGATGTATTGGCGACTGAAAATGCGAATAAGTCGACAAGAGTGGATGAGTCAAATTTAAAGGATTTGAAAGTGAAAATAGTGTGTTTAACTGATACGGAGCTGAATCTGATGGAAAAGGCTGACAATTTTATTACCAAAGTAAATAACTCAGTTAATGAAGATATATCGAATAATTTGTACACTAATAATGGAGGATTAGGATTATCTTCAAAGGTGGTTGTAAAAGGAGAAGAAAAAAGAATAAAGAATTTAATAGAGATTTTGCTACATTCCGCATCAGCTATTTCAGAATATGAAGACGCACGAAGAGACGTACCGTAATCACCACCGCCGTCATCACCACCGCCAGCATCAGCACCACCATCAGAACCAGAGTCGACATGGTGGACGTCGAAATATACACGCTCTACCAATAACGATGCAGGAGTCCTTGAGAAAGAAAATCAACCTAGACGTGGAATCTTAAGAGATGACTTCAACATCTTACAATTTAATTGGTGCCAATCTCACTATACTAGCGGAGATGAGAAAATCCAAATAGAGTTTTCGGTCGAAAGATATCAAGCCATAATCAACATGGTGGAGTATGCAGAAACATTGAATTTGTCATGCGCACCTAATAGAGACTATGCAAATGCAATTGCACCGAAACCTCATACTCCAGCGTATGCAAAGTGGCTAGATGAGAGGAATATTTTAGGTCATGTGTGCATGACTGATGATGAATATTATCTGAGTTATGGAAAAGAAAAAGTGCTAGAAAAAGTTGTTGGCTTTTCACCAGATCGTTATCAGCAATTGTTAGAAATTTGTTCAAGAGATTTAAATCAGATGTGTGACATGGCAAAATTAAAAGACCAGCTGGCTGCAATGACAATATATGAAAATATTGAGGGTATTTTCAATTTTGTCTATGCTTTTATCCGATAAGAATATGCTTGTGTCGTCTGCAAAAAGATGGAACTTTAGTAATTTAGACGAGTTAACATTGGTAAAGATGATAAAACTGCTCAACTTTATCAAGATATCTAGCAAATTTGTCTTTTTAGTGGTATGTCATCCTTTCCTTCGGCCTTGTTTTGTGACTGTCATAATATATCATAAAAGCTCTAAATTGAAGTAAACAAAGTTATTTGATACCCATTTGTTAATAACCTTCAAAAGGAAATAATGTTTACTTTCTGTAATTTTTTAAGGGTGGTGGTGAAATAACTAAAGGGACAGCAGTCCCTGAGGAGCTTCTCCAATATCAGTTGGAGAAGCTTGAGAATGGAAGACTATATACAGAGAACGAGCATTATTTCATGATATCAAATCATTGGCTATCAAAAATACAAGAACAAAACACTCAAATGCAAGAAACTCAAGCTCAAAACGGTCAGATAAAAGATCAGATTTCATATGTAAAGTCCAGAATCCAAGCATTAAGGGTGGAACGAGAAACTTTGGATGATCGTATGAAAAGTCAAGCTGCTCAAATCTTGGATATGGAGTGTACTCAAGAGAAAATGGCTGGAGTAATTCAAGATCTCAAAAGACAGCTCAGAGTAAAAAACACATCATTGAACATGATAGATTCTCCAAATTTTTGTAAATTCTCCGAAGAATCAAAAGAAAAAATTCTTAGAGAGCATTACAATTCTAGAATTGTAGAATTAACAGATGCTGCTGACAAAGCATCAGAGAAGCTAAACACTAGAGAAGAAGAGCTTAAGAAGAAAGCACATGATCTGACTCAGCTGTATGATTTCGTGGGAAAAATGGTAAAAAAAACAGCACAGCTTCACTGCATTGCTCAAGACCACTGCAAGAAGTTAGGGCATGTCGATTGTGGATCTGCTGGTGAATCTATCAGTTTATCATCAATGGATGATTCCTTAAAAGACCAAGTTAATGCTGGATCAATCATCACAATGAAAGGGGAAAATTTAAAGCTAGCTGATGAAATTAAAGTTTTGAATAAGAAAGTTGAAGAAAACATTGCAAACGAGAAAAAGCAAGAAATGATGATCAGCTCATTGGAGAAAATTTACCAGACATACATCACTACTTTTGAAATGTAGTTAAAGGGGTGTATGGACTTTCAATCCTTGCTTTGTGGAAATGGATGCAAGATCAATGATGAGCAGAAGAAATGGAATCCTGTACACGTAGATGAAAACTGCCATACACATAGATTTTGGCGTGATTTTATTCATCATTATCACTCAGCGATGTCTATTTGCAACGACTTGGTATTCATGTTGAAGAAACCAGATGATGGAAACGACGTAGGAGGCTCGATGATGTATCACTCAGGACTCTCTGCCAGTCAGCTGTCAAAGTGGCTAGATGAGAGGAATATTTTAGGTCATGTGTGCATGACTGATGATGAATATTATCTGAATTATGGAAAAGAAAAAGTGCTAGAAAAAGTTGTTGGCTTTTCACCAGATCGTTATCAGCAATTGTTAGAAATTTGTTCAAGAGATTTAAATCAGATGTGTGACATGGCAAAATTAAAAGACCAGCTGGCTGCAATGACAATATATGAAAATATTGAGGGTATTTTCAATTCTGTCTATGCTTTTATCCGATAAGAATATGCTTGTGTCGTCTGCAAAAAGATGGAACTTTAGTAATTTAGACGAGTTAACATTGGTAAAGATGATAAAACTGCTCAACTTTATCAAGATATCTAGCAAATTTGTCTTTGTAGTGGTATGTCATCCTTTCCTTCGGCCTTGTTTTGTGACTGTCATAATATATCATAAAAGCTCTAAATTGAAGTAAACAAAGTTATTTGATACCCATTTGTTAATAACCTTCAAAAGGAAATAATGTTTACTTTCTGTAATTTTTTAAGGGTGGTGGTGAAATAACTAAAGGGACAGCAGTCCCTGAGGAGCTTCTCCAATATCAGTTGGAGAAGCTTGAGAATGGAAGACTATATACAGAGAACGAGCATTATTTCATGATATCAAATCATTGGCTATCAAAAATACAAGAACAAAACACTCAAATGCAAGAAACTCAAGCTCAAAACGGTCAGATAAAAGATCAGATTTCATATGTAAAGTCCAGAATCCAAGCATTAAGGGTGGAACGAGAAACTTTGGATGATCGTATGAAAAGTCAAGCTGCTCAAATCTTGGATATGGAGTGTACTCAAGAGAAAATGGCTGGAGTAATTCAAGATCTCAAAAGACAGCTCAGAGTAAAAAACACATCATTGAACATGATAGATTCTCCAAATTTTTGTAAATTCTCCGAAGAATCAAAAGAAAAAATTCTTAGAGAGCATTACAATTCTAGAATTGTAGAATTAACAGATGCTGCTGACAAAGCATCAGAGAAGCTAAACACTAGAGAAGAAGAGCTTAAGAAGAAAGCACATGATCTGACTCAGCTGTATGATTTCGTGGGAAAAATGGTAAAAAAAACAGCACAGCTTCACTACATTGCTCAAGACCACTGCAAGAAGTTAGGGCATGTCGATTGTGGATCTGCTGGTGAATCTATCAGTTTATCATCAATGGATGATTCCTTAAAAGACCAAGTTAATGCTGGATCAATCATCACAATGAAAGGGGAAAATTTAAAGCTAGCTGATGAAATTAAAGTTTTGAATAAGAAAGTTGAAGAAAACATTGCAAACGAGAAAAAGCAAGAAATGATGATCAGCTCATTGGAGAAAATTTACCAGACATACATCACTACTTTTGAAATGTAGTTAAAGGGGTGTATGGACTTTCAATCCTTGCTTTGTGGAAATGGATGCAAGATCAATGATGAGCAGAAGAAATGGAATCCTGTACACGTAGATGAAAACTGCCATACACATAGATTTTGGCGTGATTTTATTCATCATTATCACTCAGCGATGTCTATTTGCAACGACTTGGTATTCATGTTGAAGAAACCAGATGATGGAAACGACGTAGGAGGCTCGATGATGTATCACTCAGGACTCTCTGCCAGTCAGCTGTCAAAGTGGCTAGATGAGAGGAATATTTTAGGTCATGTGTGCATGACTGATGATGAATATTATCTGAATTATGGAAAAGAAAAAGTGCTAGAAAAAGTTGTTGGCTTTTCACCAGATCGTTATCAGCAATTGTTAGAAATTTGTTCAAGAGATTTAAATCAGATGTGTGACATGGCAAAATTAAAAGACCAGCTGGCTGCAATGACAATATATGAAAATATTGAGGGTATTTTCAATTCTGTCTATGCTTTTATCCGATAAGAATATGCTTGTGTCGTCTGCAAAAAGATGGAACTTTAGTAATTTAGACGAGTTAACATTGGTAAAGATGATAAAACTGCTCAACTTTATCAAGATATCTAGCAAATTTGTCTTTGTAGTGGTATGTCATCCTTTCCTTCGGCCTTGTTTTGTGACTGTCATAATATATCATAAAAGCTCTAAATTGAAGTAAACAAAGTTATTTGATACCCATTTGTTAATAACCTTCAAAAGGAAATAATGTTTACTTTCTGTAATTTTTTAAGGGTGGTGGTGAAATAACTAAAGGGACAGCAGTCCCTGAGGAGCTTCTCCAATATCAGTTGGAGAAGCTTGAGAATGGAAGACTATATACAGAGAACGAGCATTATTTCATGATATCAAATCATTGGCTATCAAAAATACAAGAACAAAACACTCAAATGCAAGAAACTCAAGCTCAAAACGGTCAGATAAAAGATCAGATTTCATATGTAAAGTCCAGAATCCAAGCATTAAGGGTGGAACGAGAAACTTTGGATGATCGTATGAAAAGTCAAGCTGCTCAAATCTTGGATATGGAGTGTACTCAAGAGAAAATGGCTGGAGTAATTCAAGATCTCAAAAGACAGCTCAGAGTAAAAAACACATCATTGAACATGATAGATTCTCCAAATTTTTGTAAATTCTCCGAAGAATCAAAAGAAAAAATTCTTAGAGAGCATTACAATTCTAGAATTGTAGAATTAACAGATGCTGCTGACAAAGCATCAGAGAAGCTAAACACTAGAGAAGAAGAGCTTAAGAAGAAAGCACATGATCTGACTCAGCTGTATGATTTCGTGGGAAAAATGGTAAAAAAAACAGCACAGCTTCACTGCATTGCTCAAGACCACTGCAAGAAGTTAGGGCATGTCGATTGTGGATCTGCTGGTGAATCTATCAGTTTATCATCAATGGATGATTCCTTAAAAGACCAAGTTAATGCTGGATCAATCATCACAATGAAAGGGGAAAATTTAAAGCTAGCTGATGAAATTAAAGTTTTGAATAAGAAAGTTGAAGAAAACATTGCAAACGAGAAAAAGCAAGAAATGATGATCAGCTCATTGGAGAAAATTTACCAGACATACATCACTACTTTTGAAATGTAGTTAAAGGGGTGTATGGACTTTCAATCCTTGCTTTGTGGAAATGGATGCAAGATCAATGATGAGCAGAAGAAATGGAATCCTGTACACGTAGATGAAAACTGCCATACACATAGATTTTGGCGTGATTTTATTCATCATTATCACTCAGCGATGTCTATTTGCAACGACTTGGTATTCATGTTGAAGAAACCAGATGATGGAAACGACGTAGGAGGCTCGATGATGTATCACTCAGGACTCTCTGCCAGTCAGCTGTCAAAGTGGCTAGATGAGAGGAATATTTTAGGTCATGTGTGCATGACTGATGATGAATATTATCTGAATTATGGAAAAGAAAAAGTGCTAGAAAAAGTTGTTGGCTTTTCACCAGATCGTTATCAGCAATTGTTAGAAATTTGTTCAAGAGATTTAAATCAGATGTGTGACATGGCAAAATTAAAAGACCAGCTGGCTGCAATGACAATATATGAAAATATTGAGGGTATTTTCAATTCTGTCTATGCTTTTATCCGATAAGAATATGCTTGTGTCGTCTGCAAAAAGATGGAACTTTAGTAATTTAGACGAGTTAACATTGGTAAAGATGATAAAACTGCTCAACTTTATCAAGATATCTAGCAAATTTGTCTTTGTAGTGGTATGTCATCCTTTCCTTCGGCCTTGTTTTGTGACTGTCATAATATATCATAAAAGCTCTAAATTGAAGTAAACAAAGTTATTTGATACCCATTTGTTAATAACCTTCAAAAGGAAATAATGTTTACTTTCTGTAATTTTTTAAGGGTGGTGGTGAAATAACTAAAGGGACAGCAGTCCCTGAGGAGCTTCTCCAATATCAGTTGGAGAAGCTTGAGAATGGAAGACTATATACAGAGAACGAGCATTATTTCATGATATCAAATCATTGGCTATCAAAAATACAAGAACAAAACACTCAAATGCAAGAAACTCAAGCTCAAAACGGTCAGATAAAAGATCAGATTTCATATGTAAAGTCCAGAATCCAAGCATTAAGGGTGGAACGAGAAACTTTGGATGATCGTATGAAAAGTCAAGCTGCTCAAATCTTGGATATGGAGTGTACTCAAGAGAAAATGGCTGGAGTAATTCAAGATCTCAAAAGACAGCTCAGAGTAAAAAACACATCATTGAACATGATAGATTCTCCAAATTTTTGTAAATTCTCCGAAGAATCAAAAGAAAAAATTCTTAGAGAGCATTACAATTCTAGAATTGTAGAATTAACAGATGCTGCTGACAAAGCATCAGAGAAGCTAAACACTAGAGAAGAAGAGCTTAAGAAGAAAGCACATGATCTGACTCAGCTGTATGATTTCGTGGGAAAAATGGTAAAAAAAACAGCACAGCTTCACTACATTGCTCAAGACCACTGCAAGAAGTTAGGGCATGTCGATTGTGGATCTGCTGGTGAATCTATCAGTTTATCATCAATGGACGATTCCTTAAAAGACCAAGTTAATGCTGGATCAATCATCACGATGAAAAATCAGTCAGTTCACAATATGAGTTCACAAATCAGTCATGGACGATTTAAAGATTCAAGTCGAAATTAAAGAAGCGGCGAAAGAATTAAGCACTCTTCAACACGCTTTGTTCAAATACACACCAAGATCTTCTACTCCAGAATCTTCAGACGACGATGCAGCAGCAGCTAGACATGCAGCTAGTCAAAAATCAACCACACTAAAAACTCCAGACGATTTTAAAAAAGGTGAGAAAATTCAATGGAGCAAAGAACAAAAGGATCAATTACAAGGGATCATTACTAGAAGTACTGAAAGATCGTTACTACAAATTCAAGAAGAAAGCTTAAAGATGGTAGCCGAACGAGCCTTGCGGAAATTGGAAGAAGATAAGCGGAAATTAGAAGAAGATAAGGCAAAGATAATGGCTGCAAAAATGGCCTATATTCTCAGTCAGAATATACCTATTTTACCCAAGAAGCCTACATCCAGCATGGCATCCAGCATGGCATCCACCATGGGTTACACACCGTGGGTTTTCGCATCTCCAGATGCAATGGACAAGCATGCAGATGAAGTTATAATGAGAGATGCGACTCATTTAAAAGAGGTTGCAGATGAAATGAATCTCCAGTATGCAAAACCTGACATCGTAGACTCTCCAATGACAGAAGGGACAGAAGAAGAGGATGAAGGGTTGCTGATGACAATTGATAAAAAATAGGTAGGAAAAAGTAAAAAGTAACTTCATTTTTATCTCTAATGTTGAATGGTAATGGTAAAAACAAAAAAACATCACAAAAGATTTCTTTCAGACAGTTGAGAGAGTCAGTTGATGATAAAATTGAAAATAACCCAAGCGAGCACAACTTGTACAGTTAAAATAATGAAACTATAGGTAGAGGTAAGAAACGGAAAAGTGAAGAAGATATGACTACTGCTGAAAAAGATGCTAAACTATACGAGTACTATAACATACATCATAAACATGAAGCTAAACGAAGGAAAAAAAATCTAGACGCTCATAATCCTCTTACACATACGTCTCAAAAGGATTTCTATAATATTAAAACTTATATGAATGATCATAAGAACGATTTGATTGACAATTCACCGTTTGACATAAGGCTACAGGTACCTTTTTCGGCACTATTTGTAGGTAAATCAAAAAGCGGAAAAACAACATTACTACTTGATATCTTAAGTCAATGGAATGATTACACAACTGACGAGAATGGAAAATACTTTCGACACATATTTTGGATATATGGTACAGATAATCCTAAAGATTTTCATAAAATGAATGAAATTGTTCAAGAGCATAAACGAAAATATGGAGGTGAGGCAGTTAAGTTGGAATTTTTTAAAGGAGACTTTAAAAATCCCGACATTTTAACTAGAATCAATGCAATGCCTGAAGGATCAATCGTAATATTAGATGATTTAATGAATGAAATGATTAAGTCTGAAAGCGTGTCAAATATTCTAACTAGAGAATCTCACCACAAGGGATGGTGCGTTATTATATCCTGGCAAGATATGTTCCCACAAAATGTATTCGCAAGAACAATATCTCTTCAAATCGATTACAAGTTTATATTTAGAGATCCTCCTAGACAAGATAGATTAAGAACCTTATGTCAACAAATGTTTCCCAATAAGGGAGAGTGGCGAAGCGTATTTGAAAAAGTAACAAACCATCTAAATCAGTCTCCACCAAACGAATATCCGTATATTAGATTAAATTTGAGACCAAATTCACCCCATCATTTACTAGTGTTAGCAAACGATCTAATAAGAAATAAGGATAAATGTGGTAAACTAGGAATTTCTTCAAACCCTGGAAAAATTTTCATGTGTTAATTTCCTTTTTAGATGTCGATCATACACACAAAAGAACAGTTGTTGGACTTTACAATGATTTGCTCTTGGTGGTTAACAATATTGATGGCCAATTGACTATTGCTGACGAGTTTTATGACTGTTATTATGAGTTTTATTGGAACTTTAAAGACTGTAATGATCCTACCCTTTGGATCCCTTGTAAACACCATTGTGCTAGTCGTAGTGGTTTTCCTTATCCTTTTGTAGAATCTAATTGTACTAATTCGTGTAAATTTTGCTGTATTAACGCTAGTGATTGTACCGTTGACAACTATATAACGAAAACATTATCTTATGATAATTTAACTTGTTTTCACTGTCACTATCCGGAAACCATGTGTCAATGTCCTTTTGACAATTTCAATACATATTCAACTGCATCCCCTTCCTTAATGCCCAAAGCCAGCTGGTATAAGGCACTCTTGATTAAGTTTTTTGATAAGAAAGCGCCCTTAACAAAGTTTACGTATATTAACGAGTTTTGAATAAATAGACATCCTACAGTTTTTTTGCGGTTTATATCCGATTTAGTGCGAGTAAATAATATGAGAAAGTATGATATGTTTTATTACCCGTACTGTTATGATGCGGTTTATGAACATTAGCGGTTTTATTTGGACTTATATATCGTATATCTTACTATTGTTATTCATTGCTATATAATACGTAAAGAAAAACTTCTATCATGCCTCCTCTTTGTGCAATTCTAGGTAACGGCTATGTCCGGAAAGAGAGTAATACCAGCAAATCTAAATTGAGTAAAATTCTCAAGAAAACAAAGAAAAGGAATCCTCAATTATTATATACGTCTGTTCTAAAAAAGAATGCTCAACCTATCAAGAAAAGAAGAAAAAGCTCGCTTCATCGAAATATAGAAAAGCATTTAGCGTCTTTATCGTCTTTATTTGGGAAGTCGAAAAGCCCTGATCGAAATTCAGAAGTTAACATGCATCAACCCATGCTGTTCACCGCGTTATCTCCAGCTCATAATCAGCCTTTTTACGTAGATGGATCACCGTTACCAATGTCTCCGATGTCTCCAATTTCAAACAGAGATATGCAAAACATAAATTCAGCATCGTCGTCACCAAATTCGCTACCTTCATTTGAAATACCTCCACCTATTACGTCACCTATATTGGCTCATAACACACCACAAAGAATGCCTTTAACAAAATGATAAACAACCCAAACAGTCCTCTAAACACACCGCTAATAATTCCTGAAACACCAATGCGTAGGTTACCTCAATTATATCAAAATGCCCATTTGCATACTCCAATTATTAACAATACACAAGAAGATTGGTTCAATAACAATCGACAACTAATTAATGCAACGATGGCTGCTTCACCTATTGGAAATATCAATCATCGAGAGATAATAGACCTAAGCACACCTCCACCTACTTCTAATATAATTGACTTGACTACACCTCCACCCGTTTCTAATATAATTGACTTAACCACACCTCCTTTAGGGTTTGAAGTAATGTCTAGGCAGCAAGCAATTTCACCATCACCACCCCCACAACAGCAACAATTTTCTCCTTCACCACAGCAATTTTCGCAACTTTCACCATATCAAATTCCATTAACCCCACCACCAGTGATATCCCCTAGACATAGTTTAGGTTCTACTATTTCAAGTAGTGCACTAGATTCAACTATTTCATCTGCCGGATCATCATCACCTGTAGCTGCAGCAAGTCGGAAAAGAAAACAAAGATTATCGTCATTAGTACCATCTCCAACTCCACCTCCACAGCCTTCTCCACCACATATTCATTATCATTTACCCCCTCAACCGTCTCCTCAACCGTCTCCTTCTCCTCCTTCACCAATAGTTGCTAATTTCTCTCCATTAAGTGCCTCATCTCCAACGCCTCCTCACCCCACTGCACCACCCCAACCAATACAGGCGACGGCTCCTCCGAGAGTGATTAAAAGAAGAATTCGAGCAAAAGCGGCAGATGGCCATAACTTTTACAATTCAAAGTTCATCAATGAAATACCTGGTCTAACCGATTCTGTAAAAAAAAATTTAAAAAGGATGAGAGTTGAATTAAGGAAAGACTGGATAACAAGATATCTGCAGAAAAATAATTTAAACGTTCCAGAAAAAATGAATTCTCCAGCACCGCAGCGGAACCTGACCCCGCCCGCAGCAGCACAACGGAACCCGCCCGCAGCAGCACCACAAAGAAACCGCCCACCTAATTTTGATGACGATGATGATGATGACTTCAGGTGGGTGGGGTCTCCTTTAATTCGACGACCTAGACGGAGATTATTAAATCGAAACATTACACCGCCACCGCAACCTAATTTCGAAGGAGAAACATCACCAACACCGCCTCCTAGACATTTAGTGAGAGAGAGAGAAGATGGAGATAATGTAACAGAGGCTAGGTCTATCATTGAAGAATTTTGTCATAGTGATAAATCAGTCATGGATCNACCTGACCCCGCCCGCAGCAGCACAACGGAACCCGCCCGCAGCAGCACCACAAAGAAACCGCCCACCTAATTTTGATGACGATGATGATGATGACTTCAGGTGGGTGGGGTCTCCTTTAATTCGACGACCTAGACGGAGATTATTAAATCGAAACATTACACCGCCACCGCAACCTAATTTCGAAGGAGAAACATCACCAACACCGCCTCCTAGACATTTAGTGAGAGAGAGAGAAGATGGAGATAATGTAACAGAGGCTAGGTCTATCATTGAAGATTTTTGTCATAGTGATAAATCAGTCATGGATCTAAAAAATTTCAACAGAAATTATTTAAAACATGTCGCAGCTATTACAAATACTACATTTTAAATATATAAAAATAAATACATATATTATATTACTATTTATAAAAACATGTCTGGAAATACAGACCTTAGATTGAACATAATACACGGAACAAGAGCCGGAGGATTAAAAGGCTATGCTAAGAAATGGAGAGTGCATAATCACTATAGGGTAAAATACCCTCATTTGTTTAGTAAGCAATCTCTAAATAGATCTTCAACTCGAAAAAGCTCAAACCATTATAACCCAAATCATCGAATAGTGGATGTTGGAGCTATAAAAGGGACATTTGATTCTTCGTTAAATAATGGTAAAATTTCAAAAATTTAAAAAACACGTAAACATAAAATGTCCTCCGCTTATGGTAACTACGGTAAACAGGGGTTAAAGAAAAAAATGGCAATAGCTTCAGGCTCTCCAAAAGTGTATTATAATAGTAAAGAGTTTGAAAATAGTAAACGTTAAAAATGGTGGAAAACATTGGCAGTCTATTTATTTCGATAATTTTGGTAATTCTTCTTTTTTCGATTCTTATGGTAGAGAACCTAAGAGCATGTTTAAAAGGTTTGAAATCTTAGTTAGGTGTCTATTTCACTTTTTTGATCATTTTAACCACAAAGAAGACATTATATTACATAACCTAACAATTGAAAACTTTAAAATATACGGATTAAATAGAGCAAATTCACGTACAAAATACGTAAAAAATAATAAGAAAGGCATAGTTCAATACTGGAGTCATCAAATACAAGACGACAATACAAACGTTTGCGGTCAATATAGTACGTATTATTTATATTACATAACAAACTGTCTACATGCCTCAGGTGACATATATCAATTCTTTAAGGACACTTTTTATTATTTCGAATCCACAAAGGACAAAGATCGTGTCACAAGAGGTCAACAGAACTTAGTATATAAAAAGAACGACGCGATGATGGCTCTTATTTTCAACAAGCAGTTTGGATATTCAGACAGCAATAATTTTCAGTAAGAAAATGGCAAACTTCTACAAGACGCTGGCTGTAGCAAAATCTCTATCAAAACTTACCGTACTGAAGAATTATGATAGCTTCGGACAGAGCATGTGGCTACGTTATCCTATGCAGTCGACACCTACAAAGGGTCAAATGGTGACAGAAGTGTTAGCAAAAACAAAAAATTTAGGAACACCTGCATTCATTGGACAGCACAGTCAGCAGAATGTTAGAAGACGTAAAACGAAGAAAACAGTTTGGACCCGTTTCGAAGATTTTAAAGCCGGAATTCGGACTAGAGATGAGAGAGACTATAACAGACAACTTTTCTACAAATATCAGAAAGACATGTTAGCTGTTGCAGACAGAAGACTCCTTCAGAAATATGTTGGAAATGCAACGTATGCAGAAATAGCACAGAAAAGAAAAGAGACAAGTTTTCCCTTCGTAAAATTTAATGACGGAGAAGGACTAGATGAACAAATAAGAGGATTGCAAATGTCAGTATTTAAACTATATAAATGATTATTATTTATATTAATGACATATTTTTTTAAAAAAGTTGTGTAATTACTTTGTCATGTACCCTGCCAAATATGTATGGGTGAACTATACATTAATCCTTTCTTATGGTTTAATAGATACTCCTTATCTGATAATGACAATGATTTACCATTACCTCTAAGACCATTACCTTTTACTTTACTAATGGTAAATCTACCTTTGCGTTCTTTACCCCTTTGATGTCTTTTAACCCAATGTCTCTTAGGACTTCTTCTTCCACCCATAAGTTTTCTTTTAAGTGCGCTTAGTGCAGTTCTCATACCGCTTCCCCTCATTTTAGGGGGTCTTCTCATTGTCCAGTTTTCGTTTGTGCGCTATGGGTACTGTTTTTAAAAAGTATTGCATGCGATTATATGAAGATAAAATTAGAAAAAGTGTTATATCATATTAAGTTGAAGAAATAATTATTTTCTCGAGGTTCTACGTCTATAATTTTTTTGATTACGTTTACCAATTCCTTTCATATTTTTGATATTATGTACTGGAATAGATGTTGACTTTTTAACTGTTTTGGTTGCTTTATAATCTTTTAAAAATGATCTTAATTGTCTTTTATAGTTGGAATTTCTAGCTTGTTGTTGTTTAACTTTTTTTAGTAAGGCTCTTTTTTGTTTTAATTCAGCATTAGTTCCTTTTCTAGCATCGAGATGAATTTTAACAAATTTTTGTAGTCCAATGGGCATTGTTCTCATGCTTAATTGTCCAATAGGACTATCCATTAAACCTTTTCCAAACTTTTGACCCATTATTGATCTAATTTTCTACTATATGCTTTTAGAGCCGCAATTTCTTCCGCCCAACTTGCAGATGGTGTAGAGTACTTAGTTTTCGGAGCAAATATGTCAAACGCTGTTTGCCCCGCTGACATCCACCCTCCAATTCCTCTACCTCTTATTTTTTTACGTTTTTTACGTTGTTTTCTACCTCCGTCTAATAATTTATTTACTAATAGCGACCCTGCAGCTGATGCCCCACCTGCTATAGCTGCACCTCCTAATTTTTTAATGATTTGTTTATAATTAGCTTTTCCGTATTTAGCGGCTTGCTTCCCTAGTTTGGAAAAGAAACTCCACTTTCCCTTCCCACAAATTTTGCGCTGGCTGCGTTTGTGTTTTTTTGCCATTGTGTTTAAGTGTTGTCTGTAGATGGTTATGTATAAGTATATATGGAGCTGTTATACTGATAATAAATTTGTGATATCTGTATCTTGTTAGCTTTTATTAATAGATCTTTGACTTGATGTTGTCTGATCTAGTAAATTTTCATAGGAATTTCACTCTATTTAGCGCATGCGTAAAAATTTTGACCACTGCGCATGCGCACATTCCTTTGGCCAAATTCCTTAAATTCCACGAATTACTCGTCTGACGTGGATCCGTACTATATACTACTAAGAGGAGACGCAACTCAAAGGCGAGTTTGCCACCGTGGCCTATAGCACCCGGTTTTACGTAGGAAGGATTTTGAAGAGATTCATGGAAGAAGTTCACAAAGACGAAGAGAGTGTTGAAGACGATGGGAGCGACATAGATTTAGTTGCCGAAAAGCCTGAAATCGATATTAGAATAACGTTCCTAGAGCTAAATAAGTCCACACAAACATTCTACTGGCCCGCTTCAGAAGATATTGCCATAGTTGAAGGAAAGTTTGTCTTCATGAACCAGTTAACATTGAAGTCGTCAAGAAACAAACAAGGACACTTTATCAGTGAACCGTCGCCAAGGTATATTCGTGAGAAATATCTTCAGTATAAGCAAAATCTCTATCAAAACTTACCGTACTGAAGAATTATGATAGCTTCGGACAGAGCATGTGGCTACGTTATCCTATGCTGTCGACACCTACAAAGAGTCAAATGGTGACAGAAGTGTTAGCAAAAACAAAAAATTTAGGAACACCTGCATTCATTGGACAGCACAGTCAGCAGAATGTTAGAAGACGTAAAACGAAGAAAACAGTTTGGACCCGTTTCGATGATTTTAAAGCCGGAATTCGGACTAGAGATGAGAGAGACTATAACAGACAACTTTTCTACAAATATCAGAAAGACATGTTAGCTGTTGCAGACAGAAGACTCCTTCAGAAATATGTTGGAAATGCAACGTATGCAGAAATAGCACAGAAAAGAAAAGAGATAAGTTTTCCCTTCGTAAAATTTAATGACGGAGAAGGACTAGATGAACAAATAAGAGGATTGCAAATGTCAGTATTTAAACTATATAAATGATTATTATTTATATTAATGACATATTTTTTTTAAAAAGTTGTGTAATTACTTTGTCATGTACCCTGCCAAATATGTATGGGTGAACTATACATTAATCCTTCCTTATGGTTTAATAGATACTCCTTATCTGATAATGACAATGATTTACCATTACCTCTAAGACCATTACCTTTTACTTTACTAATGGTAAATCTACCTTTGCGTTCTTTACCCCTTTGATGTCTTTTAACCCAATGTCTCTTAGGACTTCTTCTTCCACCCATAAGTTTTCTTTTAAGTGCGCTTAGTGCAGTTCTCATGCCGCTTCCCCTCATTTTAGGGGGTCTTCTTCCTGGTGCGTTAAATATTCTCATTGTCCAGTTTTCGTTTGTGCGCTATGGGTACTGTTTTTAAAAAGTATTGCATGCGATTATATGAAGATAAAATTAGAAAAAGTGTTATATCATATTAAGTTGAAGAAATAATTATTTTATCGAGGTTCTACGTCTATAATTTTTTTGATTACGTTTACCAATTCCTTTCATATTTTTGATATTATGTACTGGAATAGATGTTGACTTTTTAACTGTTTTGGTTGCTTTATAATCTTCTAAAAATGATCTTAATTGTCTTTTATAGTTGGAATTTCTAGCTTGTTGTTGTTTAACTTTTTTTAGTAAGGCTCTTTTTTGTTTTAATTCAGCATTAGTTCCTTTTCTAGCATCGAGATGAATTTTAACAAATTTTTGTAGTCCAATGGGCATTGTTCTCATGCTTAATTGTCCAATAGGACTATCCATTAAACCTTTTCCAAACTTTTGACCCATTATTGATCTAATTTTCTACTATATGCTTTTAGAGCCGCAATTTCTTCCGCCCAACTTGCAGATGGTGTAGAGTACTTAGTTTTCGGAGCAAATATGTCAAACGCTGTTTGCCCCGCTGACATCCACCCTCCAATTCCTCTACCTCTTATTTTTTTACGTTTTTTACGTTGTTTTCTACCTCCGTCTAATAATTTATTTACTAATAGCGACCCTGCAGCTGATGCTCCACCTGCTATAGCTGCACCTCCTAATTTTTTAATGATTTGTTTATAATTAGCTTTTCCGTATTTAGCGGCTTGCTTCCCTAGTTTGGAAAAGAAACTCCACTTTCCCTTCCCACAAATTTTGCGCTGGCTGCGTTTGTGTTTTTTTGCCATTGTGTTTAAGTGTTGTCTGTAGATGGTTATGTATAAGTATATATGGAGCTGTTATACTGATAATAAATTTGTGATATCTGTATCTTGTTAGCTTTTATTAATAGATCTTTGACTTGATGTTGTCTGATCTAGTAAATTTTCATAGGAATTTCACTCTATTTAGCGCATGCGTAAAAATTTTGACCACTGCGCATGCGCACATTCCTTTGGCCAAATTCCTTAAATTCCACGAATTACTCGTCTGACGTGGATCCGTACTATATACTACTAAGAGGAGACGCAACTCAAAGGCGAGTTTGCCACCGTGGCCTATAGCACCCGGTTTTACGTAGGAAGGATTTTGAAGAGATTCATGGAAGAAGTTCACAAAGACGAAGAGAGTGTTGAAGACGATGGGAGCGACATAGATTTAGTTGCCGAAAAGCCTGAAATCGATATTAGAATAACGTTCCTAGAGCTAAATAAGTCCACACAAACATTCTACTGGCCCGCTTCAGAAGATATTGCCATAGTTGAAGGAAAGTTTGTCTTCATGAACCAGTTAACATTGAAGTCGTCAAGAAACAAACAAGGACACTTTATCAGTGAACCGTCGCCAAGGTATATTCGTGAGAAATATCTTCAGTATAAGCAAAATCTCTATCAAAACTTACCGTACTGAAGAATTATGATAGCTTCGGACAGAGCATGTGGCTACGTTATCCTATGCTGTCGACACCTACAAAGAGTCAAATGGTGACAGAAGTGTTAGCAAAAACAAAAAATTTAGGAACACCTGCATTCATTGGACAGCACAGTCAGCAGAATGTTAGAAGACGTAAAACGAAGAAAACAGTTTGGACCCGTTTCGATGATTTTAAAGCCGGAATTCGGACTAGAGATGAGAGAGACTATAACAGACAACTTTTCTACAAATATCAGAAAGACATGTTAGCTGTTGCAGACAGAAGACTCCTTCAGAAATATGTTGGAAATGCAACGTATGCAGAAATAGCACAGAAAAGAAAAGAGATAAGTTTTCCCTTCGTAAAATTTAATGACGGAGAAGGACTAGATGAACAAATAAGAGGATTGCAAATGTCAGTATTTAAACTATATAAATGATTATTATTTATATTAATGACATATTTTTTTTAAAAAGTTGTGTAATTACTTTGTCATGTACCCTGCCAAATATGTATGGGTGAACTATACATTAATCCTTCCTTATGGTTTAATAGATACTCCTTATCTGATAATGACAATGATTTACCATTACCTCTAAGACCATTACCTTTTACTTTACTAATGGTAAATCTACCTTTGCGTTCTTTACCCCTTTGATGTCTTTTAACCCAATGTCTCTTAGGACTTCTTCTTCCACCCATAAGTTTTCTTTTAAGTGCGCTTAGTGCAGTTCTCATACCGCTTCCCCTCATTTTAGGGGGTCTTCTTCCTGGTGCGTTAAATATTCTCATTGTCCAGTTTTCGTTTGTGCGCTATGGGTACTGTTTTTAAAAAGTATTGCATGCGATTATATGAAGATAAAATTAGAAAAAGTGTTATATCATATTAAGTTGAAGAAATAATTATTTTATCGAGGTTCTACGTCTATAATTTTTTTGATTACGTTTACCAATTCCTTTCATATTTTTNTTTTGAAGAGATTCATGGAAGAAGTTCACAAAGACGAAGAGAGTGTTGAAGACGATGGGAGCGACATAGATTTAGTTGCCGAAAAGCCTGAAATCGATATTAGAATAACGTTCCTAGAGCTAAATAAGTCCACACAAACATTCTACTGGCCCGCTTCAGAAGATATTGCCATAGTTGAAGGAAAGTTTGTCTTCATGAACCAGTTAACATTGAAGTCGTCAAGAAACAAACAAGGACACTTTATCAGTGAACCGTCGCCAAGGTATATTCGTGAGAAATATCTTCAGTATAAGCAAAATCTCTATCAAAACTTACCGTACTGAAGAATTATGATAGCTTCGGACAGAGCATGTGGCTACGTTATCCTATGCTGTCGACACCTACAAAGAGTCAAATGGTGACAGAAGTGTTAGCAAAAACAAAAAATTTAGGAACACCTGCATTCATTGGACAGCACAGTCAGCAGAATGTTAGAAGACGTAAAACGAAGAAAACAGTTTGGACCCGTTTCGATGATTTTAAAGCCGGAATTCGGACTAGAGATGAGAGAGACTATAACAGACAACTTTTCTACAAATATCAGAAAGACATGTTAGCTGTTGCAGACAGAAGACTCCTTCAGAAATATGTTGGAAATGCAACGTATGCAGAAATAGCACAGAAAAGAAAAGAGATAAGTTTTCCCTTCGTAAAATTTAATGACGGAGAAGGACTAGATGAACAAATAAGAGGATTGCAAATGTCAGTATTTAAACTATATAAATGATTATTATTTATATTAATGACATATTTTTTTTAAAAAGTTGTGTAATTACTTTGTCATGTACCCTGCCAAATATGTATGGGTGAACTATACATTAATCCTTCCTTATGGTTTAATAGATACTCCTTATCTGATAATGACAATGATTTACCATTACCTCTAAGACCATTACCTTTTACTTTACTAATGGTAAATCTACCTTTGCGTTCTTTACCCCTTTGATGTCTTTTAACCCAATGTCTCTTAGGACTTCTTCTTCCACCCATAAGTTTTCTTTTAAGTGCGCTTAGTGCAGTTCTCATACCGCTTCCCCTCATTTTAGGGGGTCTTCTTCCTGGTGCGTTAAATATTCTCATTGTCCAGTTTTCGTTTGTGCGCTATGGGTACTGTTTTTAAAAAGTATTGCATGCGATTATATGAAGATAAAATTAGAAAAAGTGTTATATCATATTAAGTTGAAGAAATAATTATTTTCTCGAGGTTCTACGTCTATAATTTTTTTGATTACGTTTACCAATTCCTTTCATATTTTTGATATTATGTACTGGAATAGATGTTGACTTTTTAACTGTTTTGGTTGCTTTATAATCTTCTAAAAATGATCTTAATTGTCTTTTATAGTTGGAATTTCTAGCTTGTTGTTGTTTAACTTTTTTTAGTAAGGCTCTTTTTTGTTTTAATTCAGCATTAGTTCCTTTTCTAGCATCGAGATGAATTTTAACAAATTTTTGTAGTCCAATGGGCATTGTTCTCATGCTTAATTGTCCAATAGGACTATCCATTAAACCTTTTCCAAACTTTTGACCCATTATTGATCTAATTTTCTACTATATGCTTTTAGAGCCGCAATTTCTTCCGCCCAACTTGCAGATGGTGTAGAGTACTTAGTTTTCGGAGCAAATATGTCAAACGCTGTTTGCCCCGCTGACATCCACCCTCCAATTCCTCTACCTCTTATTTTTTTACGTTTTTTACGTTGTTTTCTACCTCCGTCTAATAATTTATTTACTAATAGCGACCCTGCAGCTGATGCTCCACCTGCTATAGCTGCACCTCCTAATTTTTTAATGATTTGTTTATAATTAGCTTTTCCGTATTTAGCGGCTTGCTTCCCTAGTTTGGAAAAGAAACTCCACTTTCCCTTCCCACAAATTTTGCGCTGGCTGCGTTTGTGTTTTTTTGCCATTGTGTTTAAGTGTTGTCTGTAGATGGTTATGTATAAGTATATATGGAGCTGTTATACTGATAATAAATTTGTGATATCTGTATCTTGTTAGCTTTTATTAATAGATCTTTGACTTGATGTTGTCTGATCTAGTAAATTTTCATAGGAATTTCACTCTATTTAGCGCATGCGTAAAAATTTTGACCACTGCGCATGCGCACATT
>REGM01000026.1:1437700-1450008 GCA_004194415.1 Aurelia aurita | reverse complement strand
AAATGGACAGTAATAGTATGTTAGAAATGTATGTAAATGATAGTGTATAAAGGGTTGACTACCGTGAGTTTGATTTCAGACCGGACGATCTTAGAAAACTGTTTGACCAACAATTATCTCTTTGAGTCTGTTGTAATCTATGTTGTAATATGGATGAAATAAAACTATTATATCGATAAAGCAAAGTTGTTCGGCTTTGAACATGACGGAATAAAAACTGACTTTTCGATCAAAGCGTTTCTTAATTGAAAACAACTGGCACTGCTGGAAAGAGAAAAGTTGTGTTTTATCAGCTCTGCTTAAGGTAAATAACTTTATTTCATCAGTATTGCTCGATTGTGAGCTTTGTGTCGTCTTCTGGTCAAGTGTTTAGTAATGGCACAAATTGAAATATCACAGAAAATCGACGGAAACTTCACGTTCTCATTGACAACTGACAAAAGCTGATATTCTTAGCACGCACCTTATTCATCTATGAATCGAATGGATTGGCACGCGATGTGCGGGATATTAGACAGCTTTTTCCCATGGTTCTTGCTATGATAACGTGTCGGGTCTTTTGAACATTTAATACTCGTTGACGTATGTGATAGTATCATGTTCGGGTGCTAACAGATCAGCATGTTTACGGCACAACTGGAATTCATTACATCATTGGCCATGGCTGTTGAAGTGAAGTCACACAAAGGATTCTGATCTCCCTCGCAACAAACCAGACTTTGATGTGCAAAATCTGTTTTCCTTGAAGTACAAATCACAAGGACATTCAGAGAACGCTCCTTACCCCAATTTCAGTGTCCTAGGTAATATTTTATTGCAATATTTAGGATAAGAACTTATTGCTGTGCTTATCTCAACTTGTTATTAGACGTGATTTGAATACTGTGATGCGTTGTAGCATTTTAAATGCTGAAACGTGTAATATCAGTAGTAAAATTTTATGTGTTGATTCGTTTGAAGTGACTGGAAAGAGAAAAGAAATTTGTCGTATCTTGGGGCGCAGACCTACCCACAACAGAGTCTCTTCTTTGAGTTGAATCTTCCTTCATTAATTGTGATCACGGTTTTTGTACAACTATTCAGCAATTACTAAAACAAATCATACTTCTACGCAATACTTTGTTGACGTAGAAGGAAAAGTCTGTCATTTACTTTGCTGTTAAAGAAACGTTATTTACCGTTAAGTTGGTGCTGTGTTGTTGGTCCTTTATTTGCCGGTCCTAATTTAAGTTGGCCCTTATCTGCCGGCCCTAATTTAACGCCAGCCCTTATTGGCGTTATTTTTTAAGTAAATGATGAAACCCTCCTGGAAGAACCTCTAACGCTTGTACTTTTCAACAAGTGGACCAAAAACAACACTAAAAAGGGCCGGCAAGTTAAGCACATTTCATATCGCAGTGGCAAATCTGCCAACATACAAAGGCAACCGAATGATAAATACAAGAGCTAAACAGGAAATCTGTACTTTGTTGCACAATGGAAACGATAGCAGGATAATATAAGTTGTCACTCAAGTCATAGAATACAGTGAGTTTTCTGATGTCAGCTGTCAGCTCTTCCTGCTGTGCAATTGTTCATATCAGTTCTGACTTCCGTTTATTTCAACGTGGCTTTGCTATCAAATTGCGCGCCAAACCTTGGGCAAGCATGTTTTGCAGACATAACCGGGTACAACACATAGATTTGTGGTTTCATCTTATTGGCGAGAAAAGAACATCTATTTAACACAATCAAAACTATGGCTGTGATTGATAAAAAAAAAACATTTGGGAACATTATTAAGTCGTAGATACCTGGCATGTCTTAGGACGTATGGAATGAGAGAAGTGTGGAGGACAAGAAGGAGGTGGTTTTGGCGCCAAGTTTATAGCAGCAGCATTTCGTGTTTGCTCCTTTCAAGCTTCACAAACACTAGTAAAGGGGAACAAGAGGGTAAGTTCACGCATAGTAGAGAAAGGACATGCTTTTACTGAAACTGTCAACCGTTTGCCATTTATTTGTTATTCGTTGAAATAGCCGGTATCATCTTTTCGCAGGCTTTATCCAATAATTTACGATGTGCTAGCTACTAAGCTAGCTAAATTGAAATTGACTGAGAATAGAAAATCAGTGATTCCACCTTGTGTTTCCTCTTTCGTCTTTGTTATTCAGACTGAATTATGTTGAAAAATCGCTAACCCGCTCAGAATAGCAGCGCAGTTATTACCCCGCATCCGCATGGCAAGTTAAGATCGCAGCGTCCATTTTTGCGCGAAATTTGTACTTAAAGTTTACAGCCTACCACTTGACTTGCAAACAATCCCTCAGTATTCATTTTCGGTTGTTTTGATTGACAACTGGCTATTTTTGACATGACTTCAGGCTGTGATATCAAATAACCACATGATTACCTGAGCTGTCATCATGGATTAACACTCTGTGTGATGTCTGTTAGAATATTGGTACATACGCTTCGCTGATTGGCCAAAGGGCAATACACTGAGTATATCTAAGGAAGCTGAGTACTCGAGTTATATGCCGAGGATTTGATGTATTGATTCTGGACATGGGATGGAGAGTCTGGTTGAGATATGGACTCTGTTTCTTGTTCTAAGGCATGCTGGTTGAAACAGACCCTTTAAGGAAAAGTACGGAAGGGATCAACATATCATTATTAAGAGTCTGGATTAAGTGATATTTTCATATATTTTGTAGAAATTTTTCAAATTTTCAAATGTCCACAACAGTGAATGAGGCTCTAATGCCTAATGTCTGATAGGTTAGAACAAATCAGTGAATCAACAAATCAATCTAAATCGTTGGTTTTTGTGATTTGTGCTTAGAAAACGGCAAATTATGGCACTTATTATTAACCCCCTGTGGCTACTGTTTTATAACTTGTACACTTTTGCTAAACAAATATGCACTTGTGAACAACTTTGAGGGACAAGAAAGCGTGTCTTATGATTATGAAGAAATGCGTCTAGTGGCGTCTGACAACCTGCCTACGTCTAAATTTTAATTCGACATATTTTTCTGAAACTTATAAGATTCAAAAATATTTCCCTTCCCTGCTGCTCACATTCATTTTTTTCGGTACATTGCTTTTGAAATGTCCTCATCAATATGCATATAAAGCTAAGTATATAAAATTGACCAATCAGAGTCATTCTTGAATAAATTCAGTCCAACGAGTGAGGTACAGTTCATTACATTTATCAGTTTTAATCTTTGGGTTTCTAAATGCATTTATTTGTTGAGTTTAATGCTTGACCATAAAAATAATTAAAATATATTCCATCTCTGATGCTTTCTTTACCCCAAACGAGATCATTTCCTCTCCACTCCTCTCTGCCATTGTAACCTAAAATTCTTTCCTCTAATTCCCACAACTCCGATTATGCAGTACGAAAATACATGCTTAAATACATTGTTTATGAACTAAAGAGACTAGGGAACTACAAAAAAATGAGAACAATAATGAAAATAATAATACAGATGCAATTAATTATTCAAAAATAAAAAATCCACGATTTAAATGATCGTATCCATGAACTTAAATATGAAAAGTTAATTTTTGAGGAGAAATTGAAATATTGTTTTATTTGGAGATGATATTCGTCTATTTAAAAACGAAAAATATCCGGATGATATTAGAATGCTTTATGAAGATTTATTGTGTATGTGTGTCAGTACTAGAAATGTAGAGGATGTAATCCACAAAGTTTTAAACCATACCATAGATATTGATGGTGGTAGGTTGCCTAAGGTTAAATTTGCCAAATGTATGCTTTTAGAGGATAGGTCACTTGCACAGTTGCAGGTAGCAGATGAGCTGACAGAGAACTGGGATAGTGAGAGCCGCAGATTGAAGTCAGATGGAACATCAAAAAAAGGAAGAATTTTTATTACCTATGACATTGTAAAAGATGATGGGAGTTGTTTAGTTACAGGTTTACGCGAATCAGCTTCTGGAGATGCAGCATCACAGTTGACAGTTCTTGAGGGTATTTTGACAGATGTTGATAAAATGTTTAAAGAATTTAATGAAGAAGGTAGCAATACAGCTCAACAAATATTAAAGTGTATTAAAAATGTAATATCTGAACATAAACATTCAATCAAGAAAAAGCTAAACAGGCAAATTGCCACAACTATGCCAATTGACAAAAATTTCCAAAATGGGGAATTTTTCCCTCAACCAATTCTAAGAAAGTGTTGTTAAACAAGGGTCTTAGCTTGGTATATTCGAGGGACATGGTTGCCAAAGATAAGCTTTTCAAAGCATTTCTCAAATTTAAGAGAGGTGTGCTCTTACGCAACCATTTTTCATCAGACCAACTAAGAACAAGACTAAAATATAAAAATAACCCACAATATTCAGAATAAAATTTTCAGCAAGTTTTTGGTTAGGAATAAGTAATATTAGAAATATTAAATCCTCAATGGACAAATTTTCCTTGACCTGCAAACCAGAGCTTTGGCGTTTTGGCCTAAGCAAACTCTTGAAGCACAGTGAATAAGTCAACAATAGCTTTGGGAACATTTGAAACAAGAGGAGAAAAAAAAACTGCACAACAGATGCGTTTTACAAAATATAATTTCTGTGACACTTATCATCAAGTGAGCTCCAAAGTAAACTTCGTGAAATAAATTGTTGATATTAAAATGAATTACGTTCACTTCGGAGCTCCCTTGATGATAAGTGTCACGTAAATTATACTTTGCAAATGTATTTGTTGTGCAATCTCAATTTGTCTTTTCCTGTTTCATTTTCTTTAAGTCTATTGTTGACTTATTCACTGGGCTTCAAGAATTTTCTTTGTCCAAAACGCCAAATCTCTGGTTTGGAGGTCGAGGCAAAGTTTTCCTTTGAAGATTTATATCCAACTCTCAAAGAATCAATGTCAACAAACAAGGTATCTATGTTCAAGTTGGCTATCGAGGTATGTTTTAAAAATGTTTTTGGATTTAATCATGCTAAATTCTCATCGCTAGGGGCGACCATAACTGTATACTTTTTTTTGGAACACCCGATATAACAAAAGACGAGGCCTGTTTGAAAACGCCAAGGTTTTAAGTCAAGAGATTTTTGCCAAATCAGTATAGAACATACAAACTGTATGTAGGTTTTCTAAAGAATTGACATTTTTTATAGTCATTTGGAGGCCTAAAAATGACAACAAATGAAGCTTCAAAATTTCCTTTGCAACTACAATGTTTTTATTTTTGTATAGCAAATAGATGCTTCCTAACGAAAAATGATATAAAAATATAGCAATTTTGAATATATAAGCCTTTCATATCATCTTTTTCTCTTTATGACATTAATTTGCAGTTTCAGTTGCAATGTTGCTAATTTTCCAATAATATGTTTAAGTTCTTGGTCAAAAAATGTGGTTGTCATATTTGAACAGTTACAGAAAAACTACCATTGAATTGTTTACCATATTTAAACAGTGGTTTTTTGCTTAAGCCAACATGGGTGAGTAATGTTTGTATGTGTTGTAATTCTTACAGGGAAAGTTACATCGCATACTTTAAATTGAATCAGCTTTAGTTACTACTAATTATTCCCATTTGTGAACACAAGTATTTATGAAAAAATCTTTTATACCATGGCTCTGGAAATTGTCGGTCCTGGAAGAATATGTGCCGACTTTCAAGCTGGCAGTGCTTCACGGATCTCCATGGTGGATATTTCCTCAAATCCTATTGATATTGATGTGTTTTTGGGGGAAGTATCCCAAACTGGTGAAAGTCAACATTTTTGGGGCTGTGATCCAAAGATAAAAACGTTTATTAAGGCAGAGAGACCTCAGATAGAGATTACAGAATGTGCTGAAAGTGTTTTAAGTTCAGTGGTTGATTTTCAACAGAAGCATGGATGTTCCTGATGAGAGGTCTTACTTTAAACTAGCAAAAAATTACATAAATTTTTTTTCAAAAGTCTCTGCACTTCAATTCACATCTCATAAAAATAAATTCCATATGCTTTATCTTAAATGTTCTCAACATCATCAGATCAACCACCGATTGACTGTGAAGTCATGTAAAAGTTTTTGGAAAAACAGAAAAAACACAAAGAACGGTATAATTCACAGAAAATCGCTGCTTTCCTTATGAGCGTCATGTAGATAAGAATTTCTTCCAGTTATTCGAGCACACCTTCGACTTCAATAATCAACATGACATTTTTCGGTTCAATTTCTCCATCCTTCATCTGTTCCAACACTACAACATTGTAGTTGTAAGCAATGAGCAATAGGTTGTTAGCAAAGACTAGTCTTTTTGAAACTCTGGGGAGACTAGGGGGTGGGTTAAACCCTATCCAGACTAGGGGGGCACAAAGTGCCCCCCTAGTGAATTTTTCCACACAGCTCCTAGAGTTCTTCTAAGATAAAAAAGTTTGTTTGTGACTTTTAGTTTCTATTTAGGATACATCCTTTTAAGTTAATTTCAAAAAATGTTGACGCATGTTCAGGGGGTCAACACATAATTTTAAATTGAGTGCTTGGCATAATAAATACCTTTTCAGCCATACCTTTTGAACCACTTGTTCTATAATAACGAAACACACATCGGTTATCTCCTTTTATTTTTTCATTAGTTCATTTTATATTTAGTTTGTTGATTTTTGATGACATCATCAATAATTTGTTGTTGCGCATGCATACTTGCGAAAAACCATGTTAAGCTTCATTATAGAAAAATTAACAATATCATAGGATGCAGCAGGTCTTTTTATGTATATCTAGCATTTTTTGCGATTTTTTAAACCAATTTGTAAGCGATTTTACACCTACTACTGATTTAGATGCTCACATGTAGACAGCATCAACAAGCCTTCAACTTTTTTAGGTGTGCAGTATAAAGAAGAGTTTTCTATCCGGGATTTCTGTTTAAAAAAATCTTGCATCCTGATAATGAAAATAAGAAAATCCTAAACTGTTAAATAAACATTCACAGCTTCAAGGAGGGTAGTTCAAACAGTTGCAAGTAGGGAAAATCTATGAATCATGATTTTTCCAAACTGTATCACATTTTCCCCCTTATCCATTTTAGCCCAAGCTTACCCCTGTAGACCTGATTGTTGGAAAGGTAAGATTAACTATGTTCATGTAGGTTGTATTAATAACACTCAGACAAAAATATTATGACCAATATTGTCAGTACCATGTACCTGCATGCCCCATGATAAATGCTAGGCACAGTTTAAAGTTAATTTTGGCCCACGTTGATCATTCGGGCATAGAGATCTAAAGTTGTTTGCAAGTGTTTGATAGCATAAGAGACAGCGATTGGACTTTTTATTCACAGCCGTTTCCTTTATTGCAGTTGCACATTAGCCATAAGCTGCAGTGAAAATGTCAGGGGTATGTGGATTTGCAAAGAAATTTGTTGCTCTCGATACTTGACACCATTGCTTCGAAATTTCTCAGGAATGAGAGAATAGAAGTATAGAGTACATAGAGAGTCATAGAGATTTACGTCGAAAAACATGTAACAGTATATAGATTATTGTTTACATTTTCTCAATAATGATACAAAAGATAGTCAGATTCAGTGATAAAGTGTTGTTTGAAATGTTGTTCTTCATGTGAGAGTTATAGTTTCTCTTTTTTACTTCTGTCAGGTTAATCGTTCTTGCCAAAATTGTGAAACAAAACTGCCAATCAGCCTGAAGAAATTTAGAAACCGTGGGAAGAATTTGCAGAAAAGGAAATTTGATGTTGAAGACATAAAACAACTTGCTAGGAAATACCAGAATACACCTTTTCATCATTTAAAAAAGTCATCAAACACAGGGTGACGGTTTAGTATATTTTTTACAATTTTGAGATATTTTTATGTTAAAGTTGTGTAATCACTTGTCAAGAATCAGCTAGAACCCTTGTTGGTGAAAGCCTTACGAGGTAATATAAACATGTTATTTTCACTTGAGTTGCCAAATCAAATTCTGAAATTTAAAGTTTTAAAATGTATTTTTCAGTTTTGTAGAGAGCTGTTGAAGTACAATATGATATAATAAACTTAGAGAGTAGAAGTGGATAAATATGAAATCACTTCGTGCAAGTGGGTTTTTAAGTGAAGTCATCATTTATCAAAAGAAGAAGGATATATCTAAAAACTTCGCATCACAGATTTTATCTATCTAATTCAGAAGCCGAGTAGTAATTGTTAATCAATTAATTTTCAAATTTCAACGGTAGATGATGTTCAATGTACTTGGAAAGATGGCTGCACGACCCCTAACGTTGAATCTACAGGAAGCATTTTGGAGAGAACCATAGAAGTTGCCCGGAGGCATCTTATTTATGGACTCGCATCGGCATGAAACAGACAGGCTTTTTGTTTGCTGGACCAAAACGAAAAGTTTCCAGGGCATGATGAATGTTATGGTACCTTTATTTGACAATGCTACAGGGGATCAGATTGCGGTCACTTTGTGATCTATGTGTCTAAACAAGATGCATCAAATTAAACACAACAAAGATAAAATTAATAATAAAGCATCATACTTTCCACGTTCCAGGAGATTCTTCTGACTCTTCGTCAATTTTCTCCATTGACATAGTTAATTGACAAACAACCATCTCTTCGAAGTAGCCACAGGGTTGGACACTGTAGCACCGATGAAAAATATCGATCCAGGATTGAATCATAGACAACAATGAAACAAACAAATCTTATGCTAATTGCTCAATCTGGATTATCCTTCTTAAAGGTGTCCTGACACACTCGGGAGCTTTCTTCGCAGTCCTGCATCAAGAGTTACAATCTTTGGGTTTTGCTCTTAAGACTCCATTATCGTCATCAACCAAATCGAAGAGAACAAGGTCTCAACAACAATGCCGAAAGCAATACGCAGAATATCAATGCTTGTCATCGACCTGGACATCCTAGCTGCTAAAGGACAAGATATTGAGCACACAAGCAATGAAAATGGAGCATGGACTGACACCTCAAAGCGTAGTAAGCAATATGCTTGGCACTGAACATGGAGGGTTCGTACTGGCCAATGAGAATACTTTAAAAGAAGATTTGGTTTCAGTCTTCCGCTCATACATGACACACTATTTGCAACTGGAATAATATATTATTATTTTACAGACACCATCAAAGTGCCAGTGCGAATGATGCTGCACGGAAACAGCAAAGAGCCAACGCCACAGCCTTACACGAGGACAGACAAGAAAGGAAACACGAAGAGTAAATAACAAACAATAGGTGCTTCAGTTGCAGATAAGGTTTAGGGTAAAAGTTCTTGGTGCAAGTCATGAAGACAAGAAAATATTTTAATAAAATAGTGGAGGGAAACCCAGATTGAGCAGATGACATCGAATCTTGTGGAGATCGTTAAAGTAGAGGGAAAGATGATATAGCTACAGAAATGAATGCAGAGAGCGAGAAAGATTCTGGAGCAGTAATGCTACTTGACAAAGAAAGTTTTGGAGAGAGAAAGAGAAGTTATTAGACAAGGGTTTAGCATGAAAAGAGAGAGAAGTACCAAACAAACGGAAACAGAGAACTCAATCAAAAACTGCAAGGAAACGCAACATTGTGCGAAACCGGTCAAAATATGTGAACATAGTTCTATATTGAATTAGTAATAAAATATCTGGAAATAGTGATCTTTATTTGTGCACTTCTTCCAAGTCTTCAAAAACATAAAATATGTTGTTGACAACCACTCTTTGTCATTACCACTTTCATCTTCCTTGTTCCTATGTTTGCATATTTTCTCCATGACAAAAAGAGCTATTTTTAAAATAATATGGTTTAAATTTCTCCCCAATGCCCATTTCCAAATATTTTTCAAAGCACTTGTTCAAACAATTTCCGCCAGTACTCAAAATTGTTACAATCAACAGATTTTGAGGACTTCAATAGTTTCAAATGAGTTCCATAACTATCTTCATGTTAACTTTATGTGTCCTGCAGCTTGTGAAAATTTCAAAACATTTTCAAGAAGAAATGATTTGCAGCAATTTGGAGATTCCAAGGGATAGGCATTGCAAATGTTGCGTAGTGGAATATAATGGGAAAAGTGCAACAAAGGAACTGTCGCTTGTTGGAAGATAAGTTGGAAAACGTGAAGTGGTCTTGAAATGTTGTTACCAATAGCAAATAGAACTCACAACTGACTGCTAAACAGCAAAATAGAAGAGAGTACTGTTCTGGCATTGTAATATCGTTTATAGCTCGATTTGCAAAAAATTGCTCAAGGTAATGGTTCATTTCGGAACTTATAGTGAATAATTGTATGAAGAATGAGTCGCATAGAAATTGTAACTATGGATTTCAATAGCGCATGCCAAATTGTAGATAATGTGTACAGATGACAGAAGTGCTATTCATAGTTTAGGCTGTACCCAGTACAGGTTCTTGAGAGAAATGTTTAAAGGTAATGTAAAATTTCTCTATACTTAAAAGTATCACTGACATGAATAATAAAACAAAATTCTAAATCCGTGTTATGACCTAATGTTATCAAGTAAACAATGCTGAATCGATTGGTGTAATTATTTCCTGTATATTGTTTCCATACAGGCCCGTCGGAAGCGGGGGGGGGGGGGGGGCAATAATTTGCTAGAGTCTGTTCCTTTTTCGTGAAGAAGGCTGCTAAAAAGTCAAGCTTATGGAAATGGAGGTTTAAACTTATTTATACAGTAGGAACTTATCAGAGGTATCAAGCAAGCAGTCTATTTCTAAATGATTTTGAGGTCCTANAAGATATCGTAAAAGAGAGAGAGGGGTACATATGAGGGGAGAAAGTTGTGGAGGTTGGAGAGAAATGGGGGCAAGGTGGGGGGGGAGGTGGGGAGCAGCAAAAATTTGCTAGAGTCTGTTCCTTTTTCGTGAAGAAGGCTGCTAAAAAGTCAAGCTTATGGAAATGGAGGTTTAAACTTATTTATACAGGAGGAACTTATCAGAGGTATCAAGCAAGCAGTCTATTTCTAAATGATTTTGAGGTCCTATTTTCAAAATTTCCCGGGAAAGCCTTCCGTTAGTCGCGATCCTTTGCTCCTTTAGATGGCAAATTCTTCATAATAGAGGCATTTTCTAACGATCTAAAGGGCGTGGTCACTAAAAATTTTCAGTCATCCATTGGATTCAATGGAGATCAGTGAGGCAAATGACGCAATACCATCGATCTTTAATTTCTATCATCTCCTGGTGGTAGCTCGAGGAAGCTTGTGGACGGACTCGGAAAACAGCAGCTTTGTCTGCTCTGTTCAGCTGGTGATTTGCCGAAGAGGGCAGCGCATATTGCACCGTTTCGTTTGTGCCACGTTTGCCACTTCTCTCACAATTATTATTGCGGATTCATCCATGGAATCATAGTCATAACGTTTTGCTGCTGGCTGGCCATGTTGCTGTGCCTGCTTGATATTGGTAGTGGCAACTGTGGAAATTTCCATGCAGAACCTCGTCAGAGCAGCAGAAGAGACGCAACATAAACTTTTGGAACTTGTGTCACCAATTTGGCTTTGCAATGATTTATTCTTAAAAACTTTGTTTTGAACCCCTTAAATAAACACGAAGAACAGCAAAGAGTGATCGATTCAAAGTTGTTTTATATTCTAAATGCATTCTTATGATTATGATTATGATTTAAAGGCCCTCTACTGTCCAGAAGAGGATCATTTAGGCCACGCCTTGGCGGGGGACCCACTTAATGACTTATTCAAGCTATAAAACTGAGGAGCAAAATGACAAATTATTATGGTCTATCTATCACCATGGATTTTTGAAGGCTATCTTAAAAAGGGGGAATCCGGGAATCGGGGAATCTTTTGAAATCGGGGAATCTCTAAACTACAAGAGATATCGAAAAAAATTTTATCAAGCCTTATAGCACTTCTAATTTCACCTGCCAAATACCTTTTTCAAACTTTGTTGTAGTCTGGTTTAGTCGTAATCCTACCTGGAAGTGGAGAAATCACAGATTCCCTGTTTTTAAGATTGGGGTGGGGCAATCTTAAAAACAGGGAATCTCGTCGTTCTTGGTTTTATCTTATAGAGAAACATACCATTCGAAAGGTCTACATCAGCAATGTTCAGATATGTTAATAATTTTGACTTAGCTTGTTCGAGGGGGCAGCAATCAATCAAAAATAAAATCTTAAAAAGGGGGAATCTAGCAACCATAGGTCTTATGACACTTTTTCACACATCAATCGAATGCTCCAGCCCTAACGGCTACGAATACCACAACATCTCAAGGAAATTGTGTGCTGTACAAGCATAAATCTGGTATAAACCTTTGCAAAGTTAAACTTCTTCCGCAGTTATCAAAATATCGTCAAATGATCATCGACAGG
>REGM01000026.1:1309786-1420346 GCA_004194415.1 Aurelia aurita | reverse complement strand
AATCTTTTCTGTAATCATTTACTGTACTACAACAAGTCTCTTAGGATTCTCTTGATTTTGGGACAGATTTCGCTGTTTTGTGTCTATATCAAAGAGTTTCTTAAGATCAGGGTAATATTAGAGTTTTGCTCAATTTCATTTATAGTACGACAAAGATTTACGTTACAGTTACCGTGTTACCCAAAAACAACATGGATAGTTAGGCAGTTTTTATGTTCCAGAATCAAATGTTATATAAAATAAATGTACATCCATATTTAGTTTGAAGGCTTAGCAACTTTCAGATGTTGCTCGATTAGTTTGAGTTGTGAATACTATCGAAAGTCTTGTTCAAGAAACTCTTGAATTCGTTTGCCTAAGCCTTGCATAGTCCTTTGTTACATCTTACAAAACACGACAAAACTTTTACTGGAAAAAGATAATATCAAGAATTCGACAGCTTCTTGGAGGGTATATTTTAAATGATTGCCGAGTAATCAAGAATTATTCTGCCCGTCCTTTAGTTTAATTAATCCGATTTTTTTTACATGATGATATTTATGACAAGTTTTGTTATGTTCATGCTAGAAAAATTGGTTGTTTACTTCAGTGAAACTTTAAAGTCGAAGAAAACTTACCTTCAAGAAAAAAAATTAAGCTTGTAGAAACTGACGCAATTAGATTTTCGTGGCTTAGATTAGCGTAAAAGAAAGGGAAAAACCAAAAATCAAAGCCAAACATTGGAACGATAAGTCACAATGGTCAGTAACAAAATTTCGCATCAGTTTCATGCAGTGTTAATTTCCTATAAATAGGTTTGATGAAAGCCTTTTTCTAAAACTTATCTTTAAAGATATCCGAATTGTTCTAGTAGCTCGAGGCTTAAAATATACCAATTTATTCCGAAGTTCTCATCTTCAGCTAAAGGCATTACTTGCGTGGTTAACTGCTGGCACTGCTCTTCCGTCAAGTCTAACGTGCTTTCGGGTACACTAACTGTCGCATTTACTTCATCGATTGGAACTGGCCCATCCTCGTCTACTCCGTATGAATGCAACATCTCCATAAATTCAGGTTCTGCTTGTAGAATTCCATCTGGTAACAGATGCCTGTTTTCCAGTACCCCTCGCGTCCAAAGTTGATTTGGACTTGCGTTGTGACATGTGCTTAATGGGTGATTATTCCATTGGCCAATGAATTCTTCAATCGACCTGTTGATACGTGGCAAAAAAACCAATGAAATTGCAAATAAGTGAGCTTCATCTAATGGGTTTAGCAATCCACTGTGCTCCATGCTGTCAAATAATTGCACATATGCACAAAGTACTCCTGTGTATACATCTCGGTGCAATCTTTCAACGCGCTGGTTATGTACCGAGCTACCGGTAATAATGCTTCCACGGTTGAGGCCACGTTGTTCCAACATAAATTCAGCGATCCGAACATTTTCTAGTCCATGGTCACTGCGAACTCGTGAGGGTAAACCACACCTGGACACGCCCCTTAAAAAAAATTGTAAAACTGTGTTGGCTCTATTGTCACTTGCTGCATGTAAGTAAACAATTAGGCGTGAAAAGCCATCAACACAAGCGTGCACGACAATTCTCCATCGAATGAGTTTATGGTTTCCGTCGATATGCCACAAAGCGTTCGGATAGGGAACACTGTAACGCCTTCGGTAGACCGCCCTCCTCCACCTGAGTGCACTAGCTAAAGGATCGATATCTCGAAGAATCTGCCTTATTCTTCTCCTCTGCACCCTTATTCCTCTACAACGAAGTGCACCTGTCATTCTCGTCTCTCCAACATTTGAAGTTCGTTGTGAAATTTCAGTCATTATTCTTGTTAACTCCTCGTCACTGATGTTACTCCATCTTTCTTCAAAGCGATCTTCCCCCGTCTCCTGCCTCCAACGACGAAGAGTGCGCTCGGATACTCCAATTATCTTAGCAATGTTAGTCCAGGAGAAATGCATTTCCCTTAAAAACTCGATTTGGTTCGGACTAATGCTGGCCCTAGGGCGACCAGGTCTGCCAGACAAAATACCGGTGACTTCAGAGGGTCCTTGCTCATCCGTCATTTCAAATTCCTCTGCTGCATTTCTGAGATGATTTGCCACAATCATACAGTTATTCATTAGAGTCTGCATATCAAGCCCGAATTCCTGATCTTGCTCTACGATAGATTCTAGAAGTCTCGACGAAAGTATTCGCAGAGTTTGTATGCTATCTTCAAGTCGACCAGCAACCGTTTCTATGTTTTCCAACGCTGTTAAACCGAAATCTTGGTACATGTTAGTTGCTTCTGAGAAAAGTTGCCGAACGGATCTTAAAAAGAAATTTAAATCGTCATCTCTAAGTATCCTTTGCCTTGCATTTCCAGACATGATTCAAGATCTTTCTTGTGCAATCAGCTCTTTTCTGCAATCTGCCCTTTTGGCCTGCTCCAGTCTGCACTCGCTCATTTTGGCGGCAAAATGGGCGCGCAATGCATCACATCATAATTACCATGAATATTTTTTTAATTAGAAAGAATATTTGAGAAAGTTTAGAATGGATATTTGATAAAGTTTAGAATGAATATTTGAGAAAATTTAGAATAAATATTTGAGAGGGTTTAGAATGGATATTTGAGAAAGTTTAGAATGAATATTTGAGAAAATTTAGAATGATATTTGAGAGGGTTTAGAATGGATATTTGAGAGAGTTTGGAATGGATATTTGAGAAAGTTTAGAATGGATATGTGAGAAAGTTTAGAACACATATATGTAAAATTTAGGAACGATTATTTCAATTATGTAATGAATTTGTGAAGAAACAGGACATTTTTATCATAAAATACCATACAAATGCGAAAATATAGAATAAATGTCAAACATTAGCACAACAGTTCAAAAGGCAATATTGTCCGCAACGGCGCTTCATATTCTTCTGCATGTTTCTAATTTAATCTAAACTAAATGTGCTTCCATTCTTTTCTAGATTCACAGGATACATAACCAGAGTCACCAAACAATCAGTCAGTGAGAGGGGTAGTCAATTTTTTGATGTATGGCTCAAAACAGCTCCAAATGAACACATTGTTATGAACATTATGATGCAAAGAAATCAAGGAAACAACAGGCAGATGTTCATTGATAAGTAGTTGTCAGGAGAAGCTGTCACCATGCACAGATTAACCCGAGGAAACAGAAGTACCTTCTTCTATAATTCTACTCTTGGAAGCTCAATGGAAGATGGTGTCAGTGGTGTCGCTTTAACCCTATTACTACCGGGGGGGCACAAAGTGCCCGCGGCAAATATTATCTGATGTAGTGTCGTCATTTCGAAAGATAAAGAGCCGAGGTTTTGTGACTTTTCCTAAAATTTAATAGGCTAATTAAAAATGTAACTTTTTTTCAAAATGGTAGACAATGATCACGTTACCAACGTCTTTTTGACATGTGGTGGGGTGGTAAATAAAATAAAGGAGTCTAGTTTTTGCCAAGATGATCAGAAATCATCAAGAATACCACCATTCGATAGCTCTCAGTGAGAGCTTTCAAATTCACTTTGTGCCCCCCCCCCCCGGTACTACAAGGGTCCAAAAAGCCCGGTATGAATAGGGTTAAATTAGCTGACATTGACACATTAAAGATCAAAGAGTTGTCAGAAAAATCTTCAGGAAGGTACACAGTCAATGGTGCCATCAAGTGGCTCAAAGACACCAAAGACATCAGCAGCAACAATGCAGCATCAATGCAGCAACAATGCACCATCAAAAAAGAAACCAAAACTGCTGTTGGTAATAAATGGTCTCATTGCTGATGACACTGGTGAGATGATCATTTCTGTTTGGGGAACATATTGATGAAATTGAAGAGTACCAGTGGTACGCTTTAACTGATGTCAATATCAAACATTTTTATAGAAAGAAATTATCAACAAACATGGAAACATCCATCTACAAGTTTCAAACATCCATTTCACTTGACTGGGATAAAATTGATGTTGAAATGTATGCAAAAAGAGAAGAAACTGCACTGCAAGAGACCAGCCCCATGATTTAATGCCCTGACAATGATTCTGCAGAAGTCAATATATATCCTGTCTGCAAGAATCAGAGCTATTTGAGTAAGGTTGGATTCCAACCAGATGACCTGTTTGTTAACCGTATTCTAACTGGGTAAATTTTTATCGATTTTCTACCGAGGGGGGGGGGGGGCGTTTTTTGCCCTCCCTAATTATCTCCGCAACTACAACTACAATGATAATGAGACTTACACTGTATCATAATTGAACAAAGGAGAATCCAAAAATAGCATTAATTAGTTTGTAGTCACGTGACTGGTTGCTAGCCAACCAAATACAATGCAAATTTTGACAAAATTGAGCTATTAGCATAAAAAGGTCTATTTTTACTAAATAACTGGGTAAAATCACCATTAACTATCGAAATACCTGCTTGATACACTTACTTTGCCGTTCCATGTAGTTTTATATCAATATTTTTGGTTTCTAATTAATTAACTAATTAATTATGGACAATAAGATTCAATGCAAAATTGTTAGCCCAATAATGATGCTTAAACACCATCAATTTTGCATGTACTTGGTGAAATCCGACGTCTTCATAAATATTTGAAATCATTCCATGATTTTTCATGCAAAAATTAATAATTAATTAGAAATATGACGTCATAAATATTGATGACGTCATACAATTTAAAAATTGCTGATGTCTGCAAATATAGATAAATTATATATCAAATTAAAGTACTCATCAAGACGAATCGATTGGTATATATATTGATGAGATTGAAGAACAATTAAAGAAATTAGAGCTATTTTAGCGATTTTCTTCGTGACCTGTCTCCAAATAAGGGCATCTGGTGGTCACGTGGTTAAACAATATGCATTGAAATTTTAATTTGTTGGTTGCTAATTAAATTTTAATAAAAGTCAAGAAGTTTCAGCGTTATAGCTGTCATCGTTTAAGAGCTATTAAAATAAGTTTGGTAGGGGGGGCGAAAAACGCCCCCCTCTGGTTAGAATAGGGTGAAGTGTGTGAAATGTTCAAGGAGAATGCTTTTGGAAAAATGTCTTTCTGGATTCACAGCCGATTTGGATATATCCAAAGACAATGCTGTGAGACCTTGTCAGTCCAACCTGATGTATTGTCTTCATTCTTTGAAGTTGATGTGGTGAAAGAATTCAAGGATGACCCAACTGCTCTTGAAGAACAAATTTTGCTTTCAACAGCTATTGACTTCACACATAACGCAAAGAATGTGATCACAGCAATGAAAAAACAAGGACGATTCTAACTGAAACATTATATATGTACTTTTCATATACTGCATGACTGAAAATAATGTCCCCATGTTCAGAAAATCATTGCAACAAATTCTCTTCCACTATGATCATCACAACTAATTTCTCTAATAGCTACACAAGATTGCAGTATTTTTTATACTTTTTTGTTAATTTTCAAGATAGTTCTCCTGTAGTAAATTCAAAGATTAAAAGAATTACTCTTGCTTAACATTCAGAAATGCACCTAAAAACACACGATCAGAGGCATCTCAAAATAAAAGAAACAGGTCTTGCCAGTTACTATTTTCCATCATCCTTTTTCAAAGAAATATTGTCCATCATCCTATATCAATTTCAGTTTCCATCTCAGTTTCAGTTCTTTATTTCATAGCTCATACTAATTCTCAAAAGGTTTCATACAGATTTCAAACAACCTGTAAGATTAGATCCTGCATTTTACACCATTTTCTGGTCGTTCTGAAAGACTGATTTTTTGTCTTTTCAGTTTCACAAAAGACCACTATTTTGAAAATTACCAAAAAATTCAAAAACTACTTCAATCTTTTACTTCTTAGAAAAATCAATCATTATCACAACTAATTCTGCTGCAATTATTTCTCAAAAAGAGGGACATTTTTGAGTCACCAGGTATTATGCTGTTGTTCTGTTCCAGTTTTGCTAATGCAGCTATCATTTGATTGCCCTGAACCCCCACCCCAAGATAGGCAGGACTGTGTGAGGTCATTAACATTTATTTTTAATGAAAGTGACTGATATTGCGGCCTACCACAGTAACATTCTTCTGTGAATGGGAGATTACAGGTTGTGTTTTGCCCTTGATGAAAGCCCCACTATTTTATCCAGGGAATTGAACGAATTCCAACCATTTCCTGTCTATTTCATCAGGTTATTAAAAACAGTGCAAAAGAATATACCATCCTTTAGGTCAACCATACTATGCTGTTGTGACTTTTTTCGTGGTCTTCGCCTGTTCTTCATGCCATTTTTATTAGAAAATAGTGTTACTGCGGTTGAAAAGTTGTTAACAAAGCAATTCACCCCAGGTATCCCTGCTCTTGTGGCCTACATTTTGAGTGAACAACAAATGAATTGCCCCAAGCTGCCCAACCTATCCTTGGGTCAGGTGCTCAAGGCAATGAAATTATAGCTGCATAACATGTTACTTATTAACATTTTGCAATTATTATGTTCCATTTAACAAGTATTGTTTTAGAGATGTACCGGAGCTAGCCAGATAATCCACCCACATTTTACAGATCTCGGTCTGATTCAGCCTGGATCTCAGATAGATTTGCCAGATTTGTTTTGACGTTTTTTATTCCAAATGACCATCAAGAAAGCTGATGTGACCTAGAAAGATATCATTCTGTAAGCAATGACCATAATATACTTTTGTCATAATGATTACATCCAACTAAACTTTTAGTTATCGTTCACAGATTTATATTTTCCAAAAACAGTGGTTTCAAATGACAAATAACATGTTTCAAATAATGATATACTGGAAGAAAAACCACAATATATACTGAAAGAAACATGTTCCTTAAGATTATTTAACTCCTGCGGCGACGGCGATAACATATGACACTTTGAATGGCAGTAATTGGGGTCGGTATCTGGCAAATACAAGTCTTAGTTAAAATCTAAGAATGTTCAATCAATGTCTATAATATCGTCTTTTTCTTGCAATCTGCATCTTTTTCGTGAGAACGCGAACTAACAAGGGGCTTGAACTAAAAGCCCAACCTAATTAAGTTAAGAAGACTAGTCAATAACTTTTTTTAGAACAATAACAACTATTCTGCTACCAATTTTGTTGGTATCCATTTCGATACTTTCCGAGCAACTTAAGCACAGTCAAACTTTGTAGGCAACTCAAGCCTCACTTAAATACTTTCCATGCAACTTCAGCACAATCAAACTTTGCAGGCAACTTAAGCCTCACTTAAATACTTTCTGTGCAACTTAAGCACAATCAAACTTTGCAGGCAACTTAAGCCTCACTTAACCCTATCTGACCTGGGGTCCCCCCCCCTAGTATATTTTTGTTTGCGCTATTTTCGATATATGTAGAAGGCTGCTGAGCTTTAGTAAGTTTAACTTTGTATCATAGAGCAATGAAATTGTAACAATTTTGACATTCTATATTTAGCACTGTCTCCATGGTTACCAAGTTGTCATCTGGCATTCTGTGAAAATTAACTTTATATCTCTCTTATTCTTTTTTTTAATTGCTCCAATTAAGCTCAAATCTTTGATTTACATATATTTTGATCTATATTTTTCATTTCTGTATGAAAAGTTAAGTTTAATGAACTTTTAACATGCTTTCATTTTTATGACGTCATTCAACATCATAGTGATTATTATGCTCTAGCAACAACAACAACGGCGCTAATTGAATTACAATTTTAAATAATCATTGTTTATACGATGAATAACATTTGTGGCAACTTAAGCACAATCAACTTTTGCGGGCAACAAGGCCTCACTTAAAATACTTTCCGTGCAATTTCTGCACAATCAACTTTTGCGGGCAACAAGGCCTCACTTAAAATACTTTCCGTGCAATTTCTGCACAATCAACTTTGCGGGCAACAAGGCCTCACTTAAAATACTTTCCGTGCAATTTAAGCACAATTAAATGTTTAAACGCTATCACTGTAATTTCGGTCTCATACGAATAGCAACTTGCCATTGTGATTTAAATTCTGGAGAAATAAACAAGGACACTGAGTATTCAGATACGACCCTGGGAGCGTGCGTAACAAGGGGGGTGGAGGGCGGGGAAATTTCACAAGCTTGAACGCCCAACTTTGAGAACAATCTGAGAACGAACGAGCCCCGCTGACTTACGTGGACTGGGAACTAGTAGAAACCAGGGGGTGACTTATTTAATCGCAAGAACACAGAGGGCGCTTTGCCTTGGCGTTAAAACACATTTACTGCGTAGAATGTTCTATTAACTCCTGCGGCGACGGCGATAACACATTAACTGAGATGTAACACAAATATGACACTTTAGATGGCAGTAATTGGGGTCGGTATCTGGCAAATACAAGTCTTAGTTACAATCTAAGAATGTTCAATCAATGTCTATAATATCATCTTTTCTTGCAATCTGCATCTTTTTCGTGAGAATGCGAACTAACCAGGGGCTTGAACTAAAAGCCCAAACTAATTAAGTTAAGAATACTAGTCAACTTGACTCTACGTTTTAGAACAATAACAATTATTCTGCTACCAATTTTGTTGGTAGCCATTTCGATANTTAAAACACATTTACTGCGTAGAATGTTCTATTAACTCCTGCGGCGACGGCGATAACACATTAACTGAGATGTAACACAAATATGACACTTTAGATGGCAGTAATTGGGGTCGGTATCTGGCAAATACAAGTCTTAGTTACAATCTAAGAATGTTCAATCAATGTCTATAATATCATCTTTTCTTGCAATCTGCATCTTTTTCGTGAGAATGCGAACTAACCAGGGGCTTGAACTAAAAGCCCAAACTAATTAAGTTAAGAATACTAGTCAACTTGACTCTACGTTTTAGAACAATAACAATTATTCTGCTACCAATTTTGTTGGTAGCCATTTCGCCAAATACGCCCAAAGAACTGCCACCCTCTTATTAGAGCACTGCTTACGACTTTGATGCCTTCGCTAACTGCGCTGGGAACTTATCAATGGCGTTTGTAGGACCCCTAATGTAGCGATGGTAGCATGAGCTCGACCAGCGACCCAGGGTTTTAATCAACCAGTCTGGGCTATTTGCGCTTGCTGCACTCGTAGCAGCACCTATCCGAAAGCTGTGCGAAGAAAAACATGATGCGTCGCAAGAGGCCGGGAGAAGCTGCTTGATGTGCTCGGAGAACGCCTGGCGCGTCAAAAAAGACTGGTTTTCAAACATAAATAGCGGGTTGTTGGGAGCTGTACAATTATGCAAGTGCTTAGCTAAGGCCCTATAAGGGCATACGCTGGAGCCGGATGGAGCTAACCTCATTTGATGTCCTTCTCGGGACTGATCAGTTTTAGACATTTTAATGATGGCTATTATTACGTTTGGATAAATACTGACATCCTTCACTAACAACGTCGAAGCTGGGTTATATGTCTTTTTTGAGCTGGCACAAAATTCTGAAGCTCTTAGAAACCCAAAGAATGCTGTTGTGCAGGCTGACCATAACATCAATTGATCTTTTTGAGACAAATTTGACGCACGTAGGTTTTGCTTTATATGCTTTAATAACTCAATTGTGATTGGCTGGCGCTTATCCCTGGCCGAGGCGCCCTTTGCACGTTTAATGCCTCGCAACAGGAGGCGGAGGAGCGGCATGTCTTTGTGTGAATTAAATCCAAGTTCGATGTTTTGTAAACGTACTGCTGAGAGGTATGTATTTATTGTAGCCAAACTGAGAGTTCTTGCAAGGAAAGCTGAGAAAAGCCGCAAATTAAGTTCAGACAGTGGGTAAGGTTGAAACTCAAACTCGTCGCAAAATTTGTGGTAGGCTTGCTGCCCGTGAAGATACGTCCTTTTTGACGAGGGCGCTAATGCCATGGCTTGAAGGGACAACATATCTTCATTCAGAGATTCCATGCTTCGGGGGGGATGGGTGTTGGTTCCTTGTCGGCTTCTGGTGCCAGAACACGAAACCTGGACATCTGAAAACGGGACAAAGAGTCGGCAATTGAGTTATTTATGCCCGGAATATGTCTAACTTTTACTGTAAAATTGTTGGAGGCAGACACGAAAAACATTTTACGCAAAATTGACATCATTTCTTTTGATTTCGTAGTGTTTGATGCCCAAATGTGAACTACGGCTTGATTGTCACAATGGAATTCTAATCTTTTCCTGTGAAACAATGGAGCCCATATGAAACAAGCCAAATAAATTGGAAAGAGCTCTTTCCATTGAATTGAATTTGGTAAGAACTTTTCTGGCCAACGACCTGCAACCCACTTTCCATTAAAATAAATACCAAAGCCTTCCGTTCCCGAGGCATCTGTGTACAGGTTTAAATGAACACTTTGAGTTGTTGACAGCTCCAATATTTTATATTTGCCGTTCCAGGATGGTAGAAATTTTATCCACCACCTTAAGTCTTCCCTTGCTTCGAAATTTAACGAAATATGGTGTGACAGCTTGTTTACAGTTGTCGAAAGGTCTATAAGGCGGCGAATGAAGGTTCGGCCCGATGGAATAACTTTTGAAGCGAACGACAATTTTCCAATTAACGATAGGAGCTCTTTTTTAGTGCATTTCTTTTTGCCCTCAAAGCTACTGATGAGAGACAACAAGGCATCGAGCTTCTCCTGAGGGAGGCGGAGCTCCATAGCCTCGGAATCTATTTCGATTCCTAAATACACAATTCGTTTACATGGCCCAACAATCTTGTTTGGGGCCAAAGGAATACCGAGTCTACTAAACAGAGAAATACTAGTTTCTAGCGCCTGCATGCACTCGTCTGATCCCGCGTGACCTGCGAGAAAGTAATCATCTAAATAATGTGTTGAGTAAATCAATGAATAATTCTTTTGCATAATCCACAATACTAAATCCGCCAAACGTGAAAATCTATTCACTGAGGAACGCAAACCGAAGGGCAAACAAAGGTCAACGAAAAACAAATTTTGGAATGTAAACCCTAATAAGTGCCAATCTTCGTGCCTCACGGGGCAAATTCTGAAGGCACTTTTGACGTCAAGCTTAGCTAATGAAGATCCTTTGCCAAGTCGGGCAACCATACTAACGGCCTCATCAAAATGATGAAAGGAGACCGAAGACTCGCTGTCTGGAATAAAGTCGTTAACCGAACTCCCCTGTGGCGATGATAAGTCGGTTATTGTTCTGAATTTGTTTGAATCTTTTTTGGGCACCACGCCAATTGGCGAGGTTCGAAAGTTAGGCAAGGGGGGTCTATCAAATGGTCCTGCCACCCTTCGTTCTTGTAGCTCTGCTAGAATGTTATCAAAAAGGACTTTGGAATGCGTATTCGCCGACAATAAGTTTTGTGCTGTGAAAGAGAACTCCGGACCAGAATAACCAATGGTAAACCCATCTCTAAAGTCGTGCAAAATACTAAAAACAACATTACGATCAGGATACTGTCTTAATTCATATTCTAAGCTAGACAAATTTACCGGCGACGGGGCTAAATTTGGAAGATCATTAAATTCTCTTCTGAGCGTTTGCGCAAACCCTGGCTGGGTGGTTTCCCTTGCATTTGACACAGGTGTGGGCAAATTTGCAATCAGGGGTTGTGCATCTATTGGCATTGAAATAACGGCATGATGGTCTTGAATCTTGGCGGTCGGCACTTGGGGGACGAAAAGAACCTTGCGAGGCTGGACGAAAAGTTTCGCGAGGGCATGCATTAGCAAGGTGGTCTTCGGAAGAACACTTAAAACACCTGAGTTTTGGCTTACTTGCCTGCTGAGTACCACCAGCGCATCGAATGAACCTGTTGTAGGCATACTCGTCAAAACGTGACCAAGATAAAAATTTGTTAAGGCCTAAATTCATTCTAAAGGCTGTATCATATTTCAGCCATGAAGAAACTGGGTACATGCGTTGATACCCACAAATTGATTCTTGGTAGGCTAGCAATTCTGGTGCAAGGTCAGGGTGGAAATGCACCATTGCCCTAATATAAATGTTCCAAGCCTCGAGCCAAGAACTAGCACTGTTTATTTTCTGCTTGCTTGAACGCACAGATGTCAACGAAAAAATTCCTTCACCACCATTGTTCTGGTTTAGTTCAAAACTTAAATTTTCTGGGTTAGCGATCGTGTCATACAAAAAGTTTGGCATCAATGAATTAAGGTCTACATACTCTTTGCTTTGCACCGCTTTCAATGCTTTTTCCGAAAGAGGTGGCAGAGCAGCCCCAGACTTATGTGAAGAATTTAAGTTACCTGAAGCTCCTTGATTCTGCAAGTGAGGCTCACTGGATAAAGGAATATTGGTAAATCCTTGCTGGTATGACTCTTGTGGTGGTATCATTGCTCTTTGTTGGTGCTGTGGCTGCTGCATAAAAGGAACAAGAAGCGAGGCGGGAGAAAGATTTCCATGACTGGGTGGGGCTTGTTGTGGAGCTGCTNTTGCTTTTTGGGCAAAAATGCCAATTTTTGAAAATCCCTATTTTTGGGCAAAAAGTAAGGCTATAGCCTTTGCTTTTTGGGCAAAAATGCCTATTTTTGAAAATCCCTATTTTTGGGCAAAAAGGAGGGCTATAGCCTTTGCTTTTTGGGCAAAATGCCTATTTTTGAAAATACCTATTTTTTGGCAAAAAGCAGGGCTATAGTCTTTGCTTTTTGGGCAAAAATGCCTATTTTTGAAAATCGCTATTTTTGGGCAAAAGGGAGGGCTATAGCCTTTGCATTTTGGGCAAAAATGCCAATTTTTGAAAATCCTTATTTTTGAGCAAAAAGTAGGGCTATAGCCTTTGCTTTTTGGGCAAAAATGCCTATTTTTGAAACTCCATATTTTTGGGAAAAAAAGAGGGCTATAGTCTTGCTTTTTGGGCAAAAATTCCTATTTTTGAAAATCGCTATTTGTGGGCAAAAAGTAAGGCTATAGCCTTTGCTTTTTGGGCAAAAATGCCTATTTTTGAAAATCGCTTTTTGTGGGCAAAAGGTAAGGCTATAGGCTTTGCTTTCTTGGTAAAATTGGCCGATTTTGAAAACCTCTATGTTTTGGCAAAAAGTAAGGCTACCTTGCCTTTTGTGCAAAAATTGCAGGAAAACGGTAGATCGTAAACTGTTAAATCAACATCAAGGAGGGTAGTTCAAGCGGTTGTAACGAGAAAAATTCTGTGAATCATGACTTTTACGAAATTTATTCACATTTTTCCCTTACCCATTCTACCCCAAGCTTATCCATTTTACTTCCAGTTGACCGTACTCTTAAAAAAAGTATTTATCTAGCTACTACAAATATAGTTTAAAATTGTGTCAAGTCCTAATATTAACAAAGGAAGCTCCCCATAGCGTTTTGCTATCTTGACGATAACCAACTCTGTAAGACAATAATTTTGGGGCTCGAAGGAACGGTAGATTCAACCAAAGTGTTATTATTTTGTTATCGTGTTCATTTCGAATATGGGAATGTTGTGTTTGAAATGACGATTCAAAGGGTCGAAGCTACATACCGTACTAAACTCTTGGGATCATTTCTAGGAATGTAATTCTTGATTAGTAAACTAGGGGTGAATAAAATTTAATCAATATGAGATAGCTTTAAAATTGGTTTAATTTCCCGGTAAAGTAGGCAAGGATTACAGCTAAATTTTAAGAAAACGCTGATTGATCTAAAGGCATACCCTGTTAGATTTGAGATTGAGTTTGCGACGAGATTTATCATAAGTCTGCTACAAACAGATATTTAAAACTACGGATTCAAACGCTTTCAACAAGGTGATCCAATGATGAAAAATGTTAAATACTTAAGACAAATAACAAACATGCATTGTTCTCTAAATATCGCAGATTTGGAGTGTTGTTATCTTAAAGCTTTATTTGTCTGAATGGGAATTAATTCATTGAAAGGGTAATGAAATCTTGGGATGAGCTATGAGTAGAAAGATGACTACGACCTCTAATAACAGAAATAAAATCTTTTGAAAGACCTTATATTTGGCAATGAGTCTCAAGATGCCTTCATGCTGCAGTGACACCATTATCCTGTAAATTAGGGATATTGTCTATTTGCCTATAGTAAGCTTGTTGCAGCCTTTACTATTCTTTTAATGTCGACGACTTTTAAACCGTGAGCTACAAACAGTCTTTCCCCTAGCACGCTCCTAATCAGCGTCCTTTTGGCGCACTTAACTACAAGTAAATTGTTAAGTGCAAACAGTCAACTTTGTGTGTCAAGGTCTTTAAATGCGACCTACCAACGACCTTTATCCCCAGTACACCTTTGTTTCCTAACATAAATTGACCTCTGACATAAATTGACCTCTGATTTGCTGAGTTAAATAGCAGTTCTTGATTTCGAAATCGGCTATGTGTGTTGAGGTTGAGGTTCTTCTCGCTTGGCAGCCGCTGTCATGAACTTGAGCCTGCTTTGAAACGATTCATGGAAATTGACGATCGTTCTTTCTGCAATCTCTCGGATTTCATCACCAACAAACATGTACTTCATGTGATATCTTTATGAAAAGTTAAAGATTGAAAATGAACGAAAAGAGAGTAAATAATATTACTTTAACGTTTAATTTCCAAAACAGGAGCATAGTGGAACCTATTTAAGAAAGAAATATCCGCTATATAACTCCTAAAATTGAAACATTGATTGAAATACATTTGAGGAAAAAAGATGCAAAAACTCACATGAGACTAAAGCCCGTTTATTCACCTTAAATCGAGAAATGAACGGAGATTTATGTTTGTATCGCGTAGAACTACGTGGAAAAGGATACAAGAAATCGCATATGACATCAACATAGTAGAAATGAGTGGTCGTACGACAAATCTGCTCTATGATCAGATATATCTCACTGGCAACCTACGACAAAATGGAAATAAATTTCAACTAATGCAGATCTTACAACGTGTCGCTAAATTATGATTATCATTGAATGAAGATCATAAAGCGAAACAATTATATGTTTTGACAGAAATCTGAGATTTGTTCAACAGCAAAACATTTTCACGTTGTCAGCATTTTCCACATTGTTTAAAAAGCTGAATTCGTTTGGTCTTACAGTGTTCGATCAACGCAATGGTGACGAAGGCCTCGCAGTATGAGGCTATTAAAGGACAAGTCAAATTAATGTAGTATGAGGCTATTAAAGGACAAGTCAAATTAATGTAGTATCTCAACTTACTAAAATATTTGCACTTACTGTATATAAGCATCTTGTTCTTTCCACTGAAAATCTTTGCAAAAATGGACCGAATAATGACAATAGATAAAGTAATTGGGCTTCGTTTTTGATGAGTGGTTTGAAATGAACTTGTAAGAACCTTCGAATATAAAGATGAAAGACAACTCACAAACGAATTTCTTAGAGTTTTAAACTCAACTTTATTGACATTCAACAGAGCAGAAAAATAGACAACAAGATACAAGTTTTCGCGAGATGTAAATTGCTTTAAGGATATATTCCATTCGAATTATACAAATTTCCAACGCTGTCCCGGTTTCTCGTTTACACAAGTCACCTTGGACGAATTTGAATTGTATATGTGTTCGATTCTGCTTATTGATGACAATATACTGTGACTTTAGGACCTTAATTATGGTGCAAGATATATGTTCCTTCAAAATGGTGCAAGAAATCAATACTTAAGCGACAAATTGTTGACATTTTAACTCGAGCCATTAAATCTATTATCTTTATTCAAAGACTATAAATAGCTTGCTTTCCTCTGTATAATGCTGATAGTTATAAACTCGCGCCAAATCATCCCAGACTGTCTAATTCTTTATTAAATTCAAGTATGTGGCCACATAGCACGATTGGTGTCTAATCAGGACTGTAACATGGATTGATTAAAAAATGCTGTTCGTCAGACTGTGGATTCTGAAATTTGTCAGTAATTGCACTTTCCATCTAATTTGTACTTTCATTACCGTGAAAAATTTCTCCCCATCTCTTATCAAGTCCAGTATGAAATATCTCCAGCGAAGTTCAATAAATCAAATTCACTTACGTTGGGAGCAGAATGAACTGGCCATTGCTCGAATGATGCCAAAATGCGTGGAATAACGCAAGGACATAATCAGCATGGGTTTCGCATTTCATGGATTGATTGGCAGCGAATTGAAAGAATGATGGCATTGATGACATTGATGTAAATGACATATTTGATAATTCATTTTTGAAGACATCAGAAATTTTGTTGTTCACTATCATCCACGATGATTCCTGGAAGCAAAAATGACATTTCGAATAATAAAAGAAAAGCACAAATCAGATGGAGGAAGAATCGAATTCCAAATCAGAACTAGAAAAGATTTTACAGCCAAGTGGTTGACATTCAAAACAAACTAGTGCTGATCAATCTTGATATGAATGTGATTGATTGATTGATTGATTGATTGATTGCGAATGTAACTTACCGGTAAAGATGTAAGAACAACAGCAACAGCATTGATCCAAAACATGATGTTTTTCCTGATGCCTAATTCTCGACTTTTCTCACTGCTATAAAGATAAAAATAACTGTATCATTCAAATCCAAACAAGTATGGGATTTGCTGCAATGGGTGGTCCTCAATTATCAAAATCAACGTTCTAAAAATCATCAATTATTTCAGTTTGGCTAACTTAAATCTTGTTGGGCATGTCTAAGTATCGACTCTTCTCGCTACTAATAATATAAAAATAAATGCAAAATGTTTGTTTGCACAAGTTTTAGGATTAGATTTATTATCGAAAGAGTGATTGAGATATGCTCGCTAATTCCAAACTTGACAAAAATGTCATGGAATTGGAAAAGCAAGATTGTCATTCATATCTAAATAACTAATGAAGACCCCGGTTTAAATAAAGACCCCGACTAATGAAGACCCCGGTTAGTCAAAAAAGTGAGTACGAATTTTACAAATACCTTTTATAAAGGACATTAAACAATGCCTCGCCGACTTGCTCTCCTTTGATTGGTAGAGCCATCAACTCGACACATGTCACGTGCAATGCATGTGACGTAGGGTTTGGGAATTCGTTGAAGCGCCAGTCACATGACGGAAAAGGAGAGGGCATCTTTCCGGATATTGCTGAAAGGAGTTAAGGTGGAAAGTGGAATTCGAGTTGTTATGAATAAGCAGCAAGTTACAGCTTGAATAGCAGAAACCTAAACTTTCTAACTGCTCCGCCACGACCCAATGATGTTGACATGACAGCCCTTTTAACATTGCAACTGAACAACCCAATGATGTTGCCATGACAGCCCTTTTAACATTGCAACTGAACAACCCAATGATGTTGCCATGACAGCCCTTTTAACATTGCAACTGAACAACCCAATGATGTTGCCATGACAACACTGCAACTGAAGTAGTGCCAACAAAAATCCCCTCTACCAAAAAGGCATTCCCACCTTTTTTAATATCTGCTAATCTAGCCAAAATACGTCGATCAGCGTGACTATATTATTAGNCAATGATGTTGCCATGACAGCCCTTTTAACATTGCAACTGAACAACCCAATGATGTTGCCATGACAGCCCTTTTAACATTGCAACTGAACAACCCAATGATGTTGCCATGACAGCCCTTTTAACATTGCAACTGAACAACCCAATGATGTTGCCATGACAGCCCTTTTAACATTGCAACTGAACAACCCAATGATGTTGCCATGACAGCCCTTTTAACATTGCAACTGAACAACCCAATGATGTTGCCATGACAGCCCTTTTAACATTGCAACTGAACAACCCAATGATGTTGCCATGACAGCCCTTTTAACATTGCAACTGAACAACCCAATGATGTTGCCATGACAGCCCTTTTAACATTGCAACTGAACAACCCAATGATGTTGCCATGACAGCCCTTTTAACATTGCAACTGAACAACCCAATGATGTTGCCATGACAGCCCTTTTAACATTGCAACTGAACAACCCAATGATGTTGCCATGACAGCCCTTTTAACATTGCAACTGAACAACCCAATGATGTTGCCATGACAGCCCTTTTAACATTGCAACTGAACAACCCAATGATGTTGCCATGACAGCCCTTTTAACATTGCAACTGAACAACCCAATGATGTTGCCATGACAGCCCTTTTAACATTGCAACTGAACAACCCAATGATGTTGCCATGACAGCCCTTTTAACACTGCAACTGAAGTAGTGCCAACAAAAATCCCCTCTACCAAAAAGGCATTCCCACCTTTTTTAATATATGCTAATCTAGCCAAAATACGTCGATCAGCGTGACTATATTATTAGCTATACAATATTGTACAACGACATAGGTAGGAATTAATTTCACAACAAGGATTTTCTCCGCTATTTTGGACGAAACAATTAAAATTGCATCAGTAAAGTACAAAAATGGGCCAAATTAGGCACAACAAAAGCTCTTAGCTCTAAAGTTGCAATGTGAACGAAACAGCAACTCACAGCTGTAACTGCATCAAAATTAAGAGTTTCCAGATTTCTATTTAGAATTTGCAACTTTCGACACTTAATTGAACAACAGTGGAAAAGGATACTGTCAACGAGTCGACCAATCAGGGTGCAGAAATAAGCATGATCTGGTTCCCACGTGATATCATCTGTTCGTGTTAAATATTCAAGAAAGCCAGAAGACAAGGCCCTACAAAATGAATGAAAGCAAAAATTTATTATCTCACAGTATGTGGTCTTTTTGAAACACCGCCATCTGCAGGCTATGACACGTTTTACACACAATGCAAAAAATCTATTTAAATTTTTGTGATCAGAATACTTTGCATTTTGAAATCTGATCAAAATACTTTGCATCCTGTCAGGGCTTAGCTACACCTCTGATGAGAATGTGGCACGTTCTGGCACTCAAAAACCAAAGAATTTAAATTGCTTTTATGGCAACAATGAAGAAAAGTAGTAAAAACTTGACACAAAACATATTATTGTTTATGATAAAGATTTTTACAGTACTATTATCAAAATTTGTGCAACCACATGTTTGTCATCCTGTGAGAAGCGAATTCATTTGCTTTGATGATTCGAACCAGACCAAATAAAATAATTCAAGAATTGATTTCCTTACCAGCCAAGTGGATGACAATCTTTCTGTGCCCCGAGGATAGCTCCAACAAGTTTCTTTTTTACAGATGGGCGATCCTTTAGTTTTTGTGCTGAGTAGTGCAGTGTGTTGTAAAGGTAGGTGATCGGGCGATCTGCGAAGAAGTTATTGATAAAAACAAACAAGTAAGCTCAAGGTAAAGAGAAAAAGGTGGAAAGGAAGTTAAAATGGTCAAAGTTGCATGCGAACAAATGACGCCTTTAATTTCTCAAATATTTTCTCTCTAGCTATATATTTCAAAGGTTTCTATTCTATTGTGCTGCAAAAATACCAAGAATGCACAACTAACAACATATTCTGATTTCATCGAAAAACTCAGTAAATCTTCGCATTAAATTGTCAAAAATTGCAAAAATTGTTAAATGCTAAATTGCAGAAAAATTGTCAATGCTATAAATCTGCATTTAAAGGCACATTTCCTAAAGTTCAGCGAGGTCACTTCTAGCTGGCAATGTTCAAATAAGTGCTTAGTTTAAAAATGACCACTGCAAGACAGAGGGAATGTTTTAAAAAGAGCTCACCATGGAATTTGTAGAGAGACCCAAGCTGATCGAGTAGACTCTCTAGGGATTTAGAAACCGGTGGTAGCTCTAAAAATCGATGTATAACAATGTCGAAAACCTAGATGGGGGAAAGAGTCAGTCAATAGATCTGAAGTAATAAGTTGTTTTCCAATGCTGGGTTGTTAAAAATGGAGGATCTATGTGATGGTAAATTTGGTTTGTGAAGAAAATGTGTTGATCTTTTGCAAGGTAAAAATATTGAAAACATTATGATAAGCTTAATTCAAAAGTTCTTTCTGCACATTTTTGGAATTTTAATCTAAATGAAACTTTTAACGGGATAATAGACCTGGTAAATGGCGGATGCAGTTCTGGTAAATGGCTGCCACGGAGCTTCTATAAATGATAAATTTCCCTCTACAGAACTGTTAGTTTTAAATTCACAGTTAAAATAGAGAAATTATGACTTAAAAAATAACCGAAAAGGTGCCCCATCACCACTAAGCCTCGTAACTAAAGGGAGACTGAATCTCCAATTGAGACCTCAAATCAAATTGCTTTGGCGGGAAAATATTCGTGATTCGTCATCTCCATTTATCGAAGCGAGATAAAACAAATGTTTTGATAAGTTTCGAGAAGAAAGCTTGGAATTACTTTACTCTCTATGAGTTGTGCAAACTAGAAGGGATACAATAATTCAGAATTGTGGCGAAAGATTGCTTTGGTTGCAGTCATTTGGCTCAGAGAAGTCAATGCAGTTCTTTTTCGATAAAAACTGTGCCTTGCTTGGTGGAAAGAGCTTTGATTTTAGATTTTAACTGACTTTAAAGGATAAGGCGAGGACTTTAAAGCAATAAGAGTTGACGAGGAGCTTACTGCAAACCCAAAAGAAACTTCTGCCCAGAGCAGGTAAGTCGCATCGCATCTTCTCCACTAGCAGAGAGATCATTATAACATTAAAAGACTCATTTCAACGAACGCCATCAAAATCTAGAATTTTTTGGTTTGTTGCACTTTGTTGTTTTCTTTTGAGTATCCATCAACGACAATGACTTTTCCAGAAAACATTGCAAGACAGGAGGTTTATTTACCATAAATGAACTCTTCTAAACTTACTTGCGATGAGTTTATGAGATTGCTAGATTTGTCCAAAATCCTCCACTCTCCATGAGACGTCCTCTTTGTTTGATGAAAAGTAAACTTTCGTAATAAAACAGCTGATACTTAGCCAAAAAACAATCATTCGCCACAATTCTGAATTATTGTATCCCTTCCAGTTTGCACAACTCATAGAGAGTAAAGTAATTCCAAGTTTTCTTCTCGAAACTTATCATAATCAAAACATTTGTTTTATCTCGCTTCGATAAACGGAGATGACGAATCACGAATATTTTCCCGCCAAAGCAATTTGATTTGAAGTCTCGGTTGGAGATTCAGTCTTCCTTTAGTTACGAGGCTTATTGGTGATGGGGCACCTTTTCGGTTATTTTTTAAGTCATAATTTCTCTATTTTAACTGTGAATTTAAAACTAACAGTTCTGTAGAGGGAAATTTATCATTTATAAAAGCTCCGTGGCAGCCATTTACCAGAACTGCATCCGCCATTTACCAGAACAAACCGCTCTCCCCCGTCTCCGATTTTGATTGTCGAAATGGTCTATTTCTGGATTGAATGTCAATATGAAAGCAAGTTTTCAACAGTGGAGGTTTACTCCAAGCTAGAATAAAACTTTCAAATTCAACAGTGTAGAATTTTAAAAATAACAATAGCAACATACCGGGAGAAATCTTAAACAGACATTTCCAAAATACATCGGTAAATATGGAGTGGGTGGCGGTTTGATGTTACTTGCTTCAAATAAACCTTCGAAATATAACTTTTCTGAATATTGCTGTGGAAAAAAAGAAGAAGTAACTAGATGAAGGACCCACATGAAAAGCACTTCTTGGTGATTGGGACATCCTCTTTATGGATTTTTATCAGAGCAAGCCCAAGGTTTGATGTTACTTGCTTCAAATAAAACCTTTGAAATATAACTTTTCTGAATATCCCTGTGGAAAAGAGAGAGGTAACTAGATTAGGGCTAGAGTGACAGTTGCTGATTATTGGCTGTCAAGGAGAGTTTTTCATTTTGAATGAAGGATATCAGACAATCAACTTTTGAGGTAAGTACCATATTGCAATGTCGGTGATTCTTGATACATCAAATCTAATTCGCCTGGTAGTTTACATGAACAGTTTAAAAACAATTTACTTACCACGTGATATGCAACATGTTTCTTCAGCCAATCATTCTGACGCCAATGATCAGGGGAATTCTGTCCAGAAATAGAATAAATAAGTGAAAAACGGTAATACGCCAATATATCAAATCTTGAAATCCCTAACCCTGGCCCTAAACCGAACCCTAAGCCTAACCCTTCCCCTAACCCAAAACTAACCCTAGCCCTAATTTCTTTCAATGTTAACCCTAACCCTAATTTATTTCAAGGTTTTGATATGTTGGCGTACTCCCGAAAAAACTGGCATAAACAAGGAAGAAGGAAGACAATAAATATAAAGGAAAACGCATATCACTAGCATGACTATGAAAACATACTTCGGCAGCTCTGAAGAAGCTTAGTCGAAACTTTACGAACGGTTAACCTGACTGTTTTCTCTCCTGAAAGTGTGTACAGTTTTTAAATACTATTTAGATTGCTTGGCGACAGCCTAATCTAACAAAGTAACTATCGTTAAAGAAGAAGAACAGCCATCGACGAAGAAGAGCCGAAAAGTTTTTGAAAACTGAAACATACTCTTTGTTTTCTTCTGTAAAGCTAAACGTTTGATGATGAATACGTTGATCGTTTGACGAAGAACTAACAAGCAAGATATCCTGAATTTTATATCCAGAAATAAATGATCAAAAACAACTCACATCTCGTACAAATGCATTCACTCTTGTTTTGAAAGAATTTGTCAACAACAGAAGTTGTATGATGAAGAAACAGACTTGCGCTTCATTTCCTTCGTGATGTCTCAACGCCTGAAAAATAACGACAGTTGGGTTTAATATTACGAAGTAAAAACGTAAAATATAAAAGTTTTACTCTATAACAAAAGTTTGGAAATATTTGCTTAAGAAAAGGCTATCAGAGATGCTCTTCATTCTAAAGAATGAAAGAAGTATCTTTTGCCAAATAATAAACAAATTCCGACGAAAAATAGTCATTCGAATCAACAAGAATCTGACTTTTGTACGATCAAAGATTCTTATAAATTTGTATGATAATTGGTTTTCATGCGTGATTTTTACTTACCATGCTTAAAACAAGACGATCCAGTGGGAATATATTGTATCTCCAAACCATGTCATTTAGATGATTGATACACTATAAAAAGATAAGACGGATATTGCCAAAATCAACAAAGAAATTGCTCAAATCAGTAAAATCGCCAAATCAGTAAAATCGTCAAATCATTAAGATCGTCAAATGAGTAAGATCATCTATGAAGACAAAGGGAAGAGCAGAGAATTGGTCAGAGATAAAATGATGCGTAGAAAATGGACACCACCATTGATCTACTCATAGACCTACAAAGACTTTTTAAATTTGCCACCAACAAAAAGCCAAAATTCTTCTCTTGCCCAAAGTAATGAAGTATGTTAAGTCTAGGAAAAGATAATCTAAGCAGATTCATGCAGAATCCTTCTGATAGAAGCAACCTCACAGAAAAAAGAAGCAAAATATTGCAAAACTCACAACATTGACTTGCTCTCCAGCAACTGCCGTTGAGACTTGGTAAACAAGAAAATCAGCAAACACTCGAATATGTGTCGACAAAGCTCTAGCTCCAATGTCCATCAAAACTCTATAAAATAAAATTAACTTGAGTTCACAACAAAAGAAGATAACACTATAGAGAATCTCTTTTAGTTTGAGAAAATACTCTGAATTTCTCTGAATTCATCTGCAAGATCTTTAGTGCTTCTATAAAAGAGGGATTCACTTGTTCTTGTTTTAGAGCTTCAGAAACTCCGAACGAATTCATCCAATGTTGTCCTTAAACATACCAGGATATACAAATTTCTGCACAAAGAATTCAGGTTGGTCTAATACAAAGTCAACAACGTACTAGAACAATTAAACTGGAGAAATGCTAAACTAAAAGAAAGAAATAATTGTCAATATACCTGTGACAAACTGTTGGGATTGTCTGTGTGTCAAACAGAATCTTCCACAATACACTAAGAGCAGAATTATTGGACAAATTAGTGAATTTGCAATATAATGGCCTAAAATAGCTCGACTTTCCCCTGCGCTGTACATTTTGTCTGCATCCATATCGTCAGTAGAAGTATAGGCTGGGTTGGGTATTAAGGGTCACCTTACATCAGCTCCCAATTGCATACGAAGCTAGTTACATAGTTAAGTTCACTGAGAGACTAAAAAACATCGGAATTCTCATTATTGCGAATGATTCGGAAAGAGACAGGTGAAGAAATTTTATTGTTTGTAAAACTAAATAATAATGACAATACCTACCAAAGGAATACATCGGACGAATTTTGTCCAGCGAAGTAATTAACAATGTCTTTTTCGTTGCTCATTTCTACAAAAAAGCATTTTCGAATCAAAATTTATAAAAATATAATACATGATTGGTCCTGGATTAGAAGCAAAATGTATCCACCATGGTTATATTCTTTGTTGTTACCATGGTTACATTCTTTGTTGTTACTCAGAGTTTCACGCTAATATTTTCTTATGTATTATTGTCTCACTCTTGTTATGATTCGCTTTGCCTATGATTCAGTGAGCACGTTTCAACCAACAAAGACAAACACAACCTTCTGTTTAAAACTTTTTCAGCAAAACCCGTGCAAACAATTCTCTAAATTCTAAATCTCTCATCCTACTGAGGCTTGAACTCGAGTTTTGAAATTATTCTCATAAGTTTGGATCCGTTATTTCTCTCTCAAATCGGTCATGCATCAAAAATCAGGTTCCTCGATTTGCCAGAAAAACAGTCAAAACAATTAATCTTTATGGCGGCTCATTTTAAAGACGAATAAGCAGATACGAAAAAATCGAGAAAAAGTTCCATTGCAAGCATTAAGTACGGGATCCTTTCACATTGGCGTATTCCAGAACCACTTGTACAGAATATGACCACAAAATGGAAAAAAGAAATTACCTTTGAAAAGTCGATATTTTTCTTCAACTCTTCTTCGTAAATCTTCTTTCCTTTCACATTCACTGACATTGTTGTTATAAAATCTCTGAAATGCATTTGGAAAACATACCAATGTGTGCTTCGCCCATCTATCAGATGAAATAAACAACCATTACTATTTGTTGTATAATTGTTAAATACAGCTACCAAATGGTAGAAATGCATAAGAAAAACAGGAAACCAAAGAAACCATTAACAAGCTAGAAAAGAAAATTGTAATTTTGCGTGCTTCTATTAAAAAAATTCCTCTATGGCTCAAAAGTTCATCCTGGTGAAAATGCTCCTTTATGAGACAAATTTTAGTTTTGGAACGATAAATAAAGAGCTGCGGATGCAAAGAATTCATATTTTTTACAAAGATAACATAAATTGAGATTTTCGAATATGATGAAAAATGCACAAAACTGCACCAATATGTAACTTATCAACACATACTTATGTGGTGTGACAGCTATGGCTGCTTTCAAGACATCTTCGCACCAACCAAGGGGAAGAGTTTCTGAGCCTAAAATTCAGAGGTATGTATATTCAAACAGACGACATGTCACGTGACTTGAAAAGTACGTGGTCGAAAATCAGACTTGAGGTAAATGAAGCCATTACAAAACATAGCGTCGCACTGGGATTTCGATACTGTCTCATTTATTTATCGCAATAAATAAATTCAAAAAGCTTCGAAGCTGTTCAACTCATTCAAAAACTTTAGCGGATAGATAGGCAAACGTTGAAAAGGAACGTTGACTTTGAAGAAGCGACGAGCAACTTACAGCCGACGGAGTTTGTGGCGCTGGTTATGAAATTATGGAAGCAAAGGCAAGTCTCTCGCAGCTTTCTCGGCCTAAATTCATAGTTTGCTTTCAAGAACAGCATGTTCGTGCAAATATTTCATTGGTTTAGGTCTAACTGACAATTGCTACCTATCATTTCACTTCTAACTATCTCGAGGGAGAAATTCACAGCAATTCTAAGCAACTTTTTGCAAATTTCCTATAGAAACCTGTAGAAATTTTCTAAAGATTTACCCCAAAACAAGATTGCATCGTGTTTTCAACGCTGCTGTGACGTCATGATGTCTGCATCAATATGCTTAAATGTTTAGAAATCTATTACAAACAATTTTCATGACATGAGGCCATTCTGCCAGTCGCTCCTGATAATAACAGTATATTTTAGCAACAAAATAAGAAAGACTGTTTAATTATACCCTGACATTACAAATTTCTAAATTTCGCAGTGCAAGATAATCTTAGGTTCTCTAAGGTTAATCTTAGTATTTTGCCAGTGTGCAAATAAGGTAATATTAACAATGTGAAAATCAATGACAAAAAATACCTGTCACATGTATAGCACGTGCCATGGTCAAGATCAAAACCCGATTCAGTTCTTCGCAATCCTTTGACAGAATCTACAAAAAATTTGATTCTTCAATAAAATCACAAAAATACGTCATAACTTCTAACTATGCCAGAAAAGCTTAGTTTTCAGACCACTGTTAAACCTGATTTAAAATCTGAAATTTGCAGCTTTGTAACAAATGGGAAAGACAAAATCTACTCCCTTTTTGCAATAAAAACTATCAACTTTCGACCTCTGTACCAAGTTAACAGTCTCGATCTCATTTCTCGTGGCCTTGGATTTGAGCAACGTATGCCGTTGCCCGCAACTGTTGCGGATACTGTCCGAATTAAAAAAGGCAGCAGAAACGACCAAGGAAAGAAAGGAAAACTGTTCACCTGTTTCGGGTCCATTTGAATCCTTGGGCTTGAAAATTGAGGTTGTACATCGGCACTGTCAAAACCCGTGATCAGTCTCAGAGCGGTACTCTGAAAGCTGAAATATGAAATAATTGATTTTAATTACAGTCGAGGTGAAGGATTTGCCTGAGCAATTTCAACTGAAAATGCCAACAATTTTAGCAGGGTTTCTGATTGCATTATTTCAAATAAGTGAACCATTCCCCTTTCTTTTCTTCCTTGTTTCCTTGTGGGGCGATTTCAGTCTGGAGAAAATGTCCGCAAAGTAAAAATTTGTCAAAGCAATGATTTATTTATTGATCCTTGTTACAAATCTTTGAGGAACAGAACAGGGGCCTCCACTTGAGAATAAACAAAAACATCAAAACGAGATTCTTACCATAAATGAAGTTGATGATTATTCGTCAATGGTACAGTGGCCAGTGTATGCAAATGAGACAACAATGTGACACGGTAATGAGGCTGGATATGATGTAATCGATAACTAAACATTTCAAGCAAAGTATGAAGAATTCCCCATGCTTTCGATTTGAACACAGCTGGCAATAATTGGCCTAAAAATAACGAGAGAACGGGTCAGCCTGCATTCCAGGCACGACAAAAAATATTAGCTGTGAAGCCGGACAGTTAGGAAGGACAAAAACAAAACTGGCTAAGGCTGTTTATACTTCCTTCTGATGCTCAGATCCTGTGGCCATACCCTCTCACTAAATCGTCTGTTTGAGCCATGTAGAAGTCGCTCGATTCGTGGTTTTCACTGAGAGAAATTTGGACCCTACTCGAAAAGAGAAGCTCCTCGGAAAGATGATCATGTAGTTTGATTAGAATGTAAACAATTGCTACACTTACAAATGAATCCTTTAATTCCAAGAAGTTCAATTTCCATATAAACCAATAATCTGCTATATGTTTCAACCAAAGCTGGCGCCAAAGCAGTATGGGATTGAGAATTTGCTAGCTTGATCACCCTTGTAACAATGCTATGAATCAAACTGAAAGAAAATCAAACTGAAAGACAACAGATAAAATAAGAATATTCTAGGAAGTGATGCGAAATTTTTGGAGCAAATTGAACCAGTAAAATAGGCAGTGGTGTCTTTGTGCAAGGCCAGGAGCGAGGGTACCATGACTTACACTTTGAACAACTAGAGGAGCAGCAATGTACAAATCCTCCCGAGACGACAAGGTACAGAATGCAGTCAGTTTGAGAAATGTTGATGACAAAGAAATCAGTAACTGGTTTTCATTAAAAAAATTCAAAACTTGGTCGTTTGTTGACTCTCTGCAAAGAACTGGTATTTTATGTCACTTTTCTATGCTGAAAAAATGCATAACATTTGGATTTGATGGTATGCTGCAAGATTTACACAATTCTATAAATCAAATAAGTTAGGAGATAACAAGAGTAATACCTCATTTTAGCATGAACAGTGAGAGAATCCAGCATTTCCATTGGGCATGGTGCAATTGGACTAGCAGCTTGAACTTCTCCTGGAAGTGTGACGGTTGATTTATCATTGCCATAACATGTGTCAACCAGCACTCCCAAAGGATGCGAGAAATTGTCCAAATTTGTACTATCTGAAACGCAAAAAATAAAGCTATTGTTGATGTATGTAAAGCTGAAAGTACAGAAATAAAAAGAACCAAATATCCAGAAAAGAAAATGCAAACCTGGAGAACATTATACCAAAAGGTTGTGACTATAAACTGAAGTAAACTTACTAATATTGGTTGTAAAATTAGAGAGACCAACTAGATCCAACTTCAGAAATTTCTCAACTCAAGATCTGATTTTGAAATGAGTCTCAGTGGCTTTCATACACCTCTAACAGCAAAATGTCAGGCCAATTAATCAATTCAAGAAAAAAAGCAGAGAAAAAGATGAAAAACTTACAAGCATTGCATAAAATTGCAATTCTGTAATCCTGCAAGTCTGAAGGCTTACTCTCCAAACATTCTCCCAGGAAACTAAAAGAAGAAAATGTTTAATTTGCTAGAAGAGGGCACAACCACAATACCATATAATGAAAAATTTGAAGATTATCTGCAAATAAAAATGAGTAAATGTGTTGGAATGGCAGGATTATGGAATGAACTCAATACTTAAAGAAAATATGAAAGTAGAGAAATTGACAAAAGTAAACATACGTGAGTTGCTTTTGTAGAAGTCTTGGTGCAGGGCGCTGTATACTCTGGTTTTCAATTTGAGCCTAAAAGATAACAATCGCCTTGGTATGCAAGTAATTCTTAGGGCTTTAGACCCAGTGTACAAACTATTCACCAGCCTCATTTTGTATGGCTTCAAGGTAAGTCCATGGTTCTTATATGGTTGATTGATGGTATTTTAATAGCGATAATTATGATAATTGAATATAACTTTCACAATCAATATCTTGCATTATCTGAACAACGAACGAACAAAATGTGAGTAGCTTCTGCTAACCTTTTTTGAAAGATGAACCCAAATACAAGCGACAGCTAATTCGGCTGTTGATTCTGGTTTTGAGACGTCAAATATTGGCAGAGGCTGCAAATAAAAATATAAATCATAATAATATGAAACAAGTTAAAGCATTGTCGTTTATAAAAAGTTTTATAGGATCTTATCAAAGCATAAATCTCAGAGAAATAAAAATCCCAGAAAAATAATGGCGAAGAAAATGTTCAATCAATACTGTTTCTCTACAGCAGGTTTTTGGTAGTCCTGATATGTGCTTTGAACTAGACTAGATGAACAAAAAAGTAAGCTCTTCACAGAGCATAAAATTCAAATACATTGTTTACAAAATGTGCAACAAGATTTTTCTCTGCTTAGTCTCTCCTAATCATTCGGAGAATTGTTATCCAGTCCAATAAGCAATCAAATTGAAAGCGAAAATTTTGAACTTGCATAATATTCTATCATTCAAAGTCATATCATAGGGTCAATTTATGTGGAAAAAAGATGAAGCTAACATGAAAACTTAATAATTTACCTCATCATCTGGGTAAAGTGTGTCAACAAGCTTCATCACAGGCAGGAAATCACTCAACTGTAAAATAAACAGATACATTTATCATGAGAAAACTGTTTACAAGAAATTCTAGTCATACCTGAAAAAGTTTAGAACCTCAATAATAGAAGCGCCAAAAACTTGGGTTAAAACTTGGGTTAAAACTTGGGTTGAAACTTGGGTTAACCCTGTGACTATTGATTAACAGATGGCATTAAAATAATCTTGTAATTTCATTTTGTTATTTGCTGTATACCGGATTTCCCAAAATGGAAGTCAATCTGAAATAGAATAAATTGTAATCTAATATAATCTAATATAATCTAATATAATCTAATATAATTATAATATTATTGTAAACTTAAAATAAACTTCCTTACTTGTCAATATCGGTGACTAGAATGCTGAGATATTTATCTTTGAAGTTGAAATTCACGATCAAACAAAAGCCAAAGCTTTGCAAATTTGACGGTACATCCATACTGACGTAATAATTGATAATACTTTTTCTGTTCTCCGTTATATTAAATAAGAGAAGAAAATAGGGAATACAGAAGTAACAAAAGAATGAAACGTTACCGGACTCTTTTGAATGCTCCCTGAAATAAATTGCAGCAAAACCCACATCAATTGGTCACGACCTTTGTATAGGTTTCGTTCTGACAGCTACAAAAGAACGCAGGCAATTTAAGTCATTTCAATAAAATTCTTAGCGTGGTTAATTTTCAGCAACAGGAGTTTTAGAAGTTAGATGAGGTCGTTGGTAAAAACAGAAATACTTGAAACTTTTTCAATTTAAGAAATTTTCCAATTTGTTTGACTCAGAAAGCCCATCTTAGAGAGTTCACACAATTTCTTGCTAGCGTCGCAAATGTGTTTGTAGATCTGCTTCGAAGGTGGACCTTAGGGGTTGTAACTTTTTTATGAGAACGTGTACAATTGCTACGGAAATTCAAAACATTTTCAAAGTTTTATTTCCCATTGTAATTAATGTTTTTAAACAAAAAATTCAGCTTTTGTTCTTGACTAGAATCTCATTGATGAAATACATTGATGTTTGTTTCAAGGGATGGAGCGATAAAACATTATACATATTACGAGAAACAGTTGGAATGATAAATGATTTTACTTATATNAAATTTTCCAATTTGTTTGACTCAGAAGCCCATCTTAGAGAGTTCACAAAATTTCTTGCTAGCGTCGCAAATGTATTTGTAGATCTACTTCGAAGGTGGACCTTAGGGGTTGTAACTTTTTTATGAGAACGTGTACAATTGCTACGGAAATTCAAAACATTTTCAAAGTTTTATTTCCCATTGTAATTAATGTTTTTAAACAAAAAATTCAGCTTTCGTTCTTCAGCTTTTGTTCTTGACTAGAATCTCATTGATGAAATAAATAGATGTTTGTTTCAAGGGATGGAGCGATAAAACATTATACATATTACGAGAAACAGTTGGAATGATAAATGATTTTACTTATATAAAGAAGAAGGACATTAATAGAAAATCCAACGAATTACAAACTTTTTCATGAAGAAGATTGACCATATGAGGAAAACTTGCGAATTGGAATAGAACAAAGAAAATCAGTTGACTTGAAAGATGTTGCCATAACAACTTATTCGATTTGTCATTGTCAGTCTCGTTTTCAGATCTCTCCATTGCTATGACAATCAAACCAGCTAACAGCTCCTCCAAAGCGGGGCATCTTTCTTTTCGCTAAAAATGAAAGCATACAAGATCTAAATTGGGTGAGCCGTATTGGGAATTTGAATATATATCATTTTTGGCATCTGAAATCTCAAAAAACTTCCAAAAACGACAGACGTACTGCAAATGATCATACCTGTTTATTGAGGCCAAGCATATTGCAAACAAGATCTCTTGAATATGGTTGTGCAAGTGTGTATTGTACCAAATCTCTTTGAGGTTCTACCAGGTCCTACAATTATCAATCTAAGGTTTATAGAAAACATTAGAAAATCGAAGAATACTTCCCTTAAATTAAAACTTAGCGTAGGTTCGCAATATTTCTTAGCGAGGGAACTCTACGGCTAGCTTTCGAACATTTTCGATTACTTAGGCTACATAGAATATGAAGCTTGCTTTGCAAATAAAAGGGTATTCATCAAACACTGAAGGATGACTGAAGATTGTAATGTATGATTGGCATTGTCGTGTTCTTTTTTTAAATCAAATGTGTAAGATTAAAAAGTTTGAGTAAAAACTATATACCTTGCTGTAAGGGAGAGGTCCTTTTAAAATGAATTTCAAAGAAGATGGCTCCAGTTTCCAAGCAGTTGCAGAAGCACTGGAATGACCAACAATCGGCAGAAGAGAAGGACGACCTACGAAGAAATACGAATAATCTAAAAATACGATTCATAACATTATAAAAGAATAATTTTATAACATACTCATTTAAATTTGTCAATAGATTATTCTTGTGTCCTTTGTTGCTGCGCCTTTAACATACAAGTATTTTTTCGATCTTTCGATAGATCAAAATTTAAAACTTTAAATTCATTTCAAAAATTACAGAATAGACGTTGCGCTAAAGATGGCATTGAGCAATTTTTACGAAGATCTTTTGCGGTATTGAAGAAATCAACCAATTAAATCAATCGAAATTCAATCCGACGCAAAAAAACATGGTAAAAAATTCCTGTCTGCCCATCTTTATCGCAACAGTCTATTGAAGTTTTCTCTCAACTGAAGTTTGCAGCTAACGAATTGAAAAACATGTAAAAGTATCAGGAAAAATTGTGTGAAAAATACCTGTAATAGTAACCATTTGAGCCAGTGGTTTGAAACTGCTGATAAATTCAGTAAATGCTTTACCAAAGGCCTGTTAGAAGGACACATAGATCAATTTGTTATTACCAGACAATATAAACAAAAACAAACAAAATGTTGCATCCTTCCTTTAAGGTGAATCGTGAGAAGCTAAAGTTGACTTTGCAAAAACACAAACATAATCAATAAGCTGTGTGAAACTTCTCCGTTGAGTATCAGAATCAAAATACATGTCAGAAAGAGTCAGAAAGAGTAGTACACTTGAATCAAGCATCAATACATACCCAATGTGGATGAAAATTATCAACCGGATAAAGCTTGTATATCTGAAGACAAGAAAAAGATGCAAAGTTCACCATAAGACACAAATATGTCATTTATATAACCCAACAAAATCAGAAACACAAAGACTGAAGTAGGCTTGAAATAATAACTATATATACAGAATACTATACTACATACAGAAAAAGAGGAACGAGAGGAAGGAATGTCTCCTTGTGTTCTATTTTTGACTTGTGCAGCAGCGCAGGCTTACATTTGAAATTTCACAAGATTAAAATTTAGAATTAAAGCCTTACCTCATTCACAACGATATACGTTGGTAGCAAGCAAGCATTCTTGTCAACTATGAAGCATATAACCTACAAAGACAACGATAAAATTAATCTACAATCATATCATTAGAACACCTTAAAAGAGATAAGAATTAAACTGATTTTGGCTGCTTAAAAATGCTTTACCATGCTAATTTAAATCAACATTGAATTTCCGAATAATTGTACCAGTTTTTATCTGCAACGATATACGAGGTAGCAAATGATAAATCAAAAAGGTCACGTACCTTCTTTAAATTGTGAAGAAGACTTTCTTCTGAAGAAGACAAAACATCGGGAATGACTTTGATCTTCCTCAACAGTAAATCAAATATCGATCGAACTCCCTGCAATAACAAAAATGTACTCCTTTTACTTTGTACATAAATTGAAATTGATTTATAAGAAATTCAATATGATGAATATATATGAGAGGAACAGAAACAAGCCTCTAGGTTTCATAGAATTATTAAATGTGCTCCAAAAGTGCTAGAAGCTTTTCCAAGTAAGTATTCCAAGATGGCTTTCAATGTCACATAGAATTTAAAATCATCTTACACAGTGGCTAATCCCAAATTTGTACATAAAGTGGCTGTTAATAATATTAAGTGAATGCTGTGTTGAAGACTTTTGTTATAATACGTACCTTATAATCCATTTGTCTCACTGATTGATAAATGAAATCACATCCTGTGTGCCAAACTTTTTCTTCTTTGAATGTAAACTTTGGGGATGATAGAATTGTTTCACAAATGCGTCTACATGGAATAAAAACATGTCAAATCAAAATCTCTTCTTAGTTAAAGAAAATTAAAGGTGGATGCTTGCATCTAGTATACTATATGTTCTTCGGTGATTTTAGGAAACATTTTTTGTCTCTCAAAAACATCAATAGCTTTTGCTATTGTTGATAACATGATGCAACACAACAGAAATTGAAAATAAGGACAGGATATGAGCTTCTTTTAACTCTACAGTAAATGATTTCTTCCCAGATTTCTGCTAGCAACAATTCTCATTTGGCAGTTCAATTTTTTTGAATTTCAAATATGATTAGTTTATATTGAAATTAATCACCATTTTTACAAGATATTAATGTGGAACACACCTCGCAGTGAAAAATTCTCTTTCCACGAGAAGTTGAATCAGTTCATACTGGTAAGCAATTCTAGCTTGCGTTTTCTGCTCATTCGCAAATGCCACAATGCTGTGAATTATACCATCTTGCTGCAATGATAAAAAAATGACTCCAAGAACTGGTTCTTAAGAAAGTGAATTTTAAAAAGGACCAGATCTAAGATTGGAGACAGTTCATTCATTAAATTGGTTGAAATGTCCAAATTCAATTATGTATGGTTGCATTTAACAAAAGTGTCTCCTGTCTTTGTGTCAAAGCTCTAAGAATCAAGAAGTGCAAACCATCCTATTTCGAGTCAAAGCTGAATATTTAGTGTACATAATGGTGATACCGTTGCTAGAAACACATTATTGACATACTTCAGCTCTCCATTCTTGCATTCAATAACATACCAAGACAAAAATTAAAAATACCTTTAAAATATTTCTTGTTTATATACTGTATTGTTTAATAATGTTAGCTCAAATGAGCGAGGGACAATGGTGTTTCAAAAAATTCTTTCAAAAAGCATACAAGAGACCAAAATCTCACTTTTAATTTCATAAGGGAATTGGACAATCCTTGCCCTCTCGAGAAAAATCAGAGTTTAGTTTGATTTCCCAAGCAGGTGGTTTCCATGAAAATTTGCTTTCCCTCTTTGATAAATGAAAACAAGATCAACATTCTTCTGTTCAGCTCCCAAAGATTAGCCTGTGTACAGACTTGACTGGTTTCCTGTCAGAAAGAATTTAGTTGAGTGAAAAATGTATGGTTTAAAGGTTTCATTCAACTAAATTCTTTTTGAAAGCAAACCAGCTGAGTCTTCACGCAGGTTACCATAGATAAGCATAGACACATTTTTAAAAAGAGACTGGGGATAGTTCTATTGTGATTTGACCAATGATTATACCGATGAATGATTACAAACCATTTCTTTTACAGCCTCAGCAATGTTCTTGTATTCTGCAGCAGGAGTCTTCTGTAAAATATCCTACAAAAATGCAAATTACATTACACATTTGATTTTGTCTCATGAAGATCATAAACCATTGGTACAAGATCTAGTCTTTATCCATAGAAAATTTCAATTTTCTTTACCTTATTGTATTTTTAAATGCAATTTGGTTGTGAATCTTAGAAATGACGGAATGTACCAGCAACTTGGCCCCTCTTTTTTAAATACCACGACAACTTCACATGACAAAAATGAGTTAAGAAACTTTTGCATACCACAGGGACAGTTGTCCATAACTCTCTAAAATTGGCCAGGAATTTTTCCTTTCTTATGACTTTATCTTCTGGATTTTTTATCATCAAACTAGAAAAAAATGCAAAATAATATAAAGCTATGGTATTAGATACAAGATCTATTATACGCAAATTTAGTTTCATTCAGTTCAGTTTCATCTACAAACTGACAGTTTGAAGTATGAAGAGCTACACAATGAAAACAAAGGAAAACAATGACAACAAGGAAAACATGGGAGAACTTACCCTGCAAATACAGCTTCAACAGCTTGGAACTCCTAGAAAAAAAAGAAAAAAACAATCATATATATATTTCATGCATTTCGTAAACAGAAAACTTTATAACCCTCAGGCTAGAGCAAGACAGATCGTTGTTTTGGTTTTCAATAAGGCCTAGAGTGGTTTCAGGTATTGTGGGATGTCAGGTATTTTGGGGGATTATTCAGAAAATGAAGCTCAGGGGCATGGAGATGAGAAAAAAGCTTATCAATTTCACTTGATGCAAGTCTTCAAGCCTCTTTCGTTATATTTTTGTTGATGTTAGGCTGCTGCAGCATTTCGTGTACTCTCCATATCGCTGTTTTTGTTCACTTTCTTTTAAGTTGGTAAATACTACATGATAGCTACTTAAACGCTAATTAAAACCAANTTTCGTAAACAGAAAACTTTATAACTCGGTTAGAGCCTGAGGCCACCTCAGGCTAGAGCAAGACAGATCGTTGTTTTGGTTTTCAATAAGGCCGAGAGTGGTTTCAGGTATTGTGGGATGTCAGGTATTTTGGGGGATTATTCAGAAAATGAAGCTCAGGGGCACGGAGATGAGAAAAAGGCTTATCAATTTCACTTGATGCAAGTCTTCAAGCCTCTTTCGTTATATTTTTGTTGATGTTAGGCTGCTGCAGCATTTCGTGTACCCTCCATATCGCTGTTTTTTTCACTTTCTTTTAAGTTGGTAACTACTACATGATAGCTAAATTAAAAGCTAATTAAAACCAACAGTAATACTAAAAGTAACAGTAATACTAGAAGCAGTAATATTTTAGCAGTAATACTAAAAGTAACAGGACGTCAGACTAAGGTGATTTCTGGCCACCATTTTCTTGAGATATATCACATATTAACCAGTACATAAACAATAGAAATACCTTGCTCCGAAATACCGGACAGTGTTCCATAATACACAAATCAATTCAGGCTCTATAGATCAAGCATATAATGAAAGACAATTTTTTCCAAAATATATATCCCAATCGTGCTTTGGTCTTACAAACTACGCTTTTTATCCAAAAAACACTTCAAGGTCTATATTTTGCTTTTCCCCACATTTTCTGTAATACAGGCACCTCTAATATAAGGGGACCAATCATGGAAATAAGGTCATCTTGACCCTTTAATTCTATCCCTACCACGATAATTAGGTGTATTTTTATATTTTTAACCATATATATTTACTGCCAGATTGGAAAGTTTGCCTTGCACGGTGGATTTCTCTGCCGCGCACTTTAAATTTCAACCGCGGTTCTAGCTGCGAAATTTTCGCGAAAAATACAAGGAAACAAAAGGTCTATTGTTTAGCAACACAAACACAGCTGGGCAAGTGACTTGAATGAAGGAGAGATCCTCCGCGCATTCTGCAAACTTTCCAATCTGGATTTATTGTATTGTATTTATTTTTATACTGTAAATTTGTAAATATTTTTTATGGCAAATGATACATACATACATACATAACGAGACTGAAAAATTTGTATCTTGCGCATGCAAGTTGAGATGGCCTAAGCACGATTTGCACGGACATTTCATATTTTCCGCAATTGAGAACAATAGGTTAAACAATCTTTTGTTTATCGGCGATTGTGCAGCTCAGATCGAGAACTGCGGAAGTTCCTGCGCGCGTTCAACAAACTTTCCAGTCTGGCCTACATCCAGGGTGAATCTGGGCATTTCCCTGCACTGAAGATTGTGCCAAAATGTAAGGGCTTAGTTTGGAGAAAACGTTTCTCTGCGCCGAAGATCTTCCTAAATATGCAGCCAAATTCACCCTGGGCATACATATAATTTGCTTGCATGCTCAATTTTCCTCTCTCGTTTACTATTATTCAACAACCAAAAACAAAGTTTCAGAAATAGAATGTCTTGGTGAAACATTAGAGCACTCTTAGGGCTAATTGCTAATACCAAGTGTGTAGCGCCAAATTTGTCTTGAATTAAGCTGATAATTTCACACACTCATATCATTGCTCTTTTGTTTTTGATAAAATCATACATACCATCGAGTCTTCCAAAATTGAATAAAGCTTTGATTCGTAATCTGGAACCATTTTTGCTCTTTTTGCTTGAACCAATTCTTCATTATCTTGTTAAGATGTGTTTATGTTCCATCCATTTTGCACCTGGACTGCAACTCTCTAGTTGTTGTTGTTGCTGCTCGTTAGCATCACTGATGTGGTTAGCATCTTAGAATTATCTCACTTTGAAGACAACGAAGAAGAGGCTGTAGGGANAACTTTATAACCCTCAGGCTAGAGCAAGACAGATCGTTGTTTTGGTTTTCAATAAGGCCTAGAGTGGTTTCAGGTATTGTGGGATGTCAGGTATTTTGGGGGATTATTCAGAAAATGAAGCTCAGGGGCATGGAGATGAGAAAAAAGCTTATCAATTTCACTTGATGCAAGTCTTCAAGCCTCTTTCGTTATATTTTTGTTGATGTTAGGCTGCTGCAGCATTTCGTGTACTCTCCATATCGCTGTTTTTGTTCACTTTCTTTTAAGTTGGTAAATACTACATGATAGCTAAATTAAAAGCTAATTAAAACCAACAGTAATACTAAAAGTAACAGGACGTCAGACTAAGGTGATTTCTGGCCACCATTTTCTTGAGATATATCACATATTAACCAGTACATAAACAATAGAAATAGCTTGTTCCGAAATACCGGACAGTGTTCCATAATGCACAAATCAATTCAGGCTCTATAGATCAAGCATATAATGAAAGACAATTTTTTCCAAAATATATATCCCAATCGTGCTTTGGTCTTACAAACTACGCTTTTTATCCAAAAAACACTTCAAGGTCTACATTTTCCTTTTCCCCACATTTTCTGTAATACAGGCACCTCTAATATAAGGGGACCAATCATGGAAATAAGGTCATCTTGACCTTTTAATTCTATCCCTAATTCATAACTAATTTTTAATTTAATTCTATTCTATAATTAGGTGTATTTTTATATTTTTAACCATATCTATTTACTGCCAGATTGGAAAGTTTGCCTTGCACGGTGGATTTCTCTGCCGCGCACTTTAAATTTCAGCCGCGGTTCTAGCTGCGAAATTTTCGCGAAAAATACAAAGAAACAAAAGGTCTATTGTTTAGCAACACAAACACAGCTGGGCAAGTGACTTGAATGAAGGAGAGATCCTCCGCGCATTCTGCAAACTTTCCAATCTGGATTTATTGTATTGTATTTATTTTTATACTGTAAATTTGTAAATATTTTTTATGGCAAATGATACATACATACATACATAACGAGACTGAAAAATTTGTATTTTGCGCATGCAAGTTGAGATGGCCTAAGCACGATTTGCACGGACATTTCATATTTTCCGCAATTGAGAACAATAGGTTAAACAATCTTTTGTTTATCGGCGATTGTGCAGCTCAGATCGAGAACTGCGGAAGTTCCTGCGCACGCTCAACAAACTTTCCAGTCTGGCCTACATCCAGGGTGAATCTGGGCATTTCCCTGCACTGAAGATTGTGCCAAAATGTAAGGGCTTAGTTTGGAGAAAACGTTTCTCTGCGCCGAAGATCTTCCTAAATATGCAGCCAAATTCACCCTGGGCATACATATAATTTGCATGCTCAATTTTCCTCTCTCGTTTACTATTCAACAACCAAAAACAAAGTTTCAGAAATAGAATGTCTTGGTGAAACATTAAGAGCACTCTTAGGGCTAATTGCTAATACAAAGTGTGTAGCACCAAATTTGTCTTGAATTAAGCTGATAATTTCAGTTTTGTCTTTAAAAAAGTATATCCCATACCCTCTAAACTATTTACTACTCTCTAAAAGGACTTTCACACACTCATATTATTGCTCTTTAGTTTTTGATAAAATCATACATACCATCGAGTCTTCCAAAATTGAATAAAGCTTTGATTCGTAATCTGGAACCATTTTTGCTCTCTTTGCTTGAACCAATTCTTCATTATCTTGTTAAGATGTGTTTATGTTCCATCCATTTTGCACCTGGACTGCAACTCTCTGGTTGTTGTTGTTGCTGTTCGTTAGCATCACTGATGTGGTTAGCATCTTAGAATTATCTCACTTTGAAGACAACGAAGAAGAGGCTGTAGGGGAANTGCTAATACCAAGTGTGTAGCGCCAAATTTGTCTTGAATTAAGCTGATAATTTCACACACTCATATCATTGCTCTTTTGTTTTTGATAAAATCATACATACCATCGAGTCTTCCAAAATTGAATAAAGCTTTGATTCGTAATCTGGAACCATTTTTGCTCTTTTTGCTTGAACCAATTCTTCATTATCTTGTTAAGATGTGTTTATGTTCCATCCATTTTGCACCTGGACTGCAACTCTCTAGTTGTTGTTGTTGCTGCTCGTTAGCATCACTGATGTGGTTAGCATCTTAGAATTATCTCACTTTGAAGACAACGAAGAAGAGGCTGTAGGGAAACTGTAGGGGGCTGGGAACTAAGTTTGACTTTCAGGGGCGACGGAACTTTCTGGGGGTCACAAGCAACGTTTACACTCTCGTTTCTTCGCTCTTGGAGATTGGGCAGCAAATTTGCTTTTGGCTCCTCGTTGAGTTCAAGTAACAACGTGATTTATAAATATTTACACGATAAAGCAGAAGGACAGATATTCGCTGCAGCAATAAATAGACTGACTAAACAATATATTTGCTCAGAGAACCTTTATGCAAATATTTACCACTAAATTTGGTTAATTCAAACGTATATATGAGGCTGAAACATCAAATACTTTTACAACAAGCCAATCTTCTGAGAAAACTTTAAGAAACTCTTCTTAACCAATAGAATCAAAATGTTCGACTGAGTGGCGTTACAGCTTCTATCACTGGTTATGCAAATTCGAACATTCCTCAGATTTCCACAAAATGTATAAAAATATCGCTCGATCCAGACTCGTAAAATTAATAAAATGTCTATTGCAACTTGAAGACTAAAAACTCATTCTGCTAAAGAATCGTCAAACGCGCCAGACAATTCCATTGTCATTTTTGAGGGGAGTGGCCGACAGCCTCGACAGTCAAATGAAAGCAGACTTTGGGTCCTTGGTTCCATGCTTTATTATTCTATCAGTCCACCTCGTTGTTTATTCAGGACAAAGGCTGTCTCAACAAACAGATGTAAACAATATCAACCATTTCAAATATCTTGCTCATCATGAAAATGCTGATAGCTCTTAGATTACGTGCTGAGAGTTGAGACGTTTTCAAGATGATCTCCTTCACCTTTGCAGCAGCATTTTGCATCGCTTCCGTGAGAATTTTTGCAACTGCAGAAGATTGGCCCTGTAGTAGAACTGATGCGATCAAAGCATTTAAAGTCAAGAGGTTAGTTCCTGTTTTTCTCATATTTAGGATAATTCAATTAACAGTGGTAGATTCAAGGAAGGAAGTCCCAGTCTACACTCTCACAATTCAGCACATTTGTCACAGAAAAGCAGTAAATATATAACCAACTGAACTTTCTAAATAGTCTATTTGCTGGCAACAAGCCATCAACCTTCCTATCGCCTTTATCACCCTGTCATTCTGGTTCTGCTACTGATGGAAATCTAAGATCTCTGGAACTTATGGTTACTTCGTAAAGACAACAATCACCGAGAACAATGAAAACAGGCGTTTTCCTTGTATTTCGACAAGTTTGCACAAAACCTTGGCACAGATCAGAAATACTGGGTCTCTCGCCTTGATCATTCTGATTCTAAAATCTAAAGCCGATTCACAAGGTTCTCCAGCATTCCTTCTTGAGGGAAACTCTACGAAACTTCAGTCTTCCAACCCAGACATCTTCTGTAGATCTTTCAAATGTGATGAGTCTTGGCTTCTGTCTTGCAAATTGAAATGACGTCATCGACATCTCTTCCTCGTTAGCGGCTGGGAAATTTTGTAAAGGGTAACAAACATTACTTTACACATGCGAGTTTTCAGCCTGGGCTGAAATTTCAGCCCGTTTACCAGAGGTGAAAATTCAGCCCTCCACCACGGTCAAACGCTTGTAAATATCAGTTTGCCATCACATGGAAAAGTTTCGCCCCGGCATGAAAAGTCAGCTCGACTTGCGCTAGCCGAGATGAAACGTTAATCCCTTAATTAGGTTGTTAATCTCCATTGTTTTGCAAGACACGCGCTCATGTAAAGGAAAACATTTTTTCAGCTGCAATATCGATGGCGCATGCGTTTTTGTCTAGTTTTGGCGCTAGACAGACTTTCAGCCCGGGCTGCAACTCTCCTACAACTCTCCATGTGATGGCAACATAATTTCACTTCGGCTAACAGGGCTGAAGTAGTAGGCTGATGTAAACAGGCCCTTAGCCAAGAGTAGACCATTGGGAAAATTCGGGTAAACAAAAAATCTTTTTGTTACTTTCCGTAAAAACAGGCCGAAACTTTGATCAATCCGCTGTAGCCCTTGATAAAGAACTATTTTCTCTTCATTATATGCAATAATTTTTACGTATAGGCAAACAAATTCCTGGCCAAGATTCAACGATGTTGACCCGTACAACAACCAAACAAAACAGTCAGAACAGGAAATCTTCGAAACTTTGAAAAACAGAGAAATCGTTTGCGCAATCAAATATCGAGATGCGAAGAAAGTTGACTACGAATTACGCCAATTCAAATCGAAACAACATGCCGTAAATGCGAGCTTCATCGTAACACACCAAGGAAAATGCGGAGCCTGCTCAACTCTCAAAGACTTGGCCGTTTATCTGGAGAAGAATTTGACGGACCCAATTCGCAAATGCGCAATGAGGACGGTGCTATCAAAGAAATGGGCACGAAACTGCATCATAGCTGTTGGGTTTACCGAAACATGTGCCGATATTTGGCTGTATAATTCGATGAACACGCGAAAAGAATGCTTCTGGATTTGCATGAAATCATGGATCTCAGGGGAACCAAACAATAAACCAGATGGAAGCTTAAATGATTGTTTGCAATGTGATGAAGATAAAAGTGGCCCTGTCTTCAAGTATTTCTCAGGAAGAACACGAAGGAATTCTGGGATTGACAGCGCCATTAAGAGGCCAGGAGCACAGGTCTACAAGATGAACCATTGCTATTTCTAAACTTTGTTTCTTTTGAAGTGTGTTACCTTCGAACATTGTCACATTTAAACAGTATAACTTTAAAAAATGCCACTCAATGATCTCCACGTGTTGATTATTCTGTAACATCTATGATTATGATTATGATTATGAACCTTTATTTTTATCCTCAAATGTAACCTTGCTGTCAAATCATTCGTTTTTTTCGAACCTATCTAAAAACTGCAACTCAATGATCTCCACGTGTTGATTATTCTGTAACATCTATGATTATGATTATGATTATGAACCTTTATTTTTATCCTCAAATGTAACCTTGCTGTCAAATCATTCGTTTTTTTTCGAACCTATCTAAAAACTGCAACTCAATGATCTCCACGTGTTGATTATTCTGTAACATCTATGATTATGATTATGATTATGAACCTTTATTTTTATCCTCAAATGTAACCTTGCTGTCAAATCATTCGTTTTTTTCGAACCTATCTAAAAACTGCAACTCAATGATCTCCACGTGTTGATTATTCTGTAACATCTATGATTATGATTATGATTATGAACCTTTATTTTTATCCTCAAATGTAACCTTGCTGTCAAATCATTCGTTTTTTTCGAACCTATCTAAAAACTGCAACTCAATGATCTCCACGTGTTGATTATTCTGTAACATCTATGATTATGATTATGATTATGAACCTTTATTTTTATCCTCAAATGTAACCTTGCTGTCAAATCATTCGTTTTTTTCGAACCTATCTAAAAACTGCAACTCAATGATCTCCACGTGTTGATTATTCTGTAACATCTATGATTATGATTATGATTATGAACCTTTATTTTTATCCTCAAATGTAACCTTGCTGTCAAATCATTCGTTTTTTTCGAACCTATCTAAAAACTGCAACTCAATGATCTCCACGTGTTGATTATTCTGTAACATCTATGATTATGATTATGATTATGAACCTTTATTTTTATCCTCAAATGTAACCTTGCTGTCAAATCATTCGTTTTTTTCGAACCTATCTAAAAACTGCAACTCAATGATCTCCACGTGTTGATTATTCTGTAACATCTATGATTATGATTATGATTATGAACCTTTATTTTTATCCTCAAATGTAACCTTGCTGTCAAATCATTCGTTTTTTTCGAACCTATCTAAAAACTGCAACTCAATGATCTCCACGTGTTGATTATTCTGTAACATCTATGATTATGATTATGATTATGAACCTTTATTTTTATCCTCAAATGTAACCTTGCTGTCAAATCATTCGTTTTTTTTCGAACCTATCTAAAAACTGCAACTCAATGATCTCCACGTGTTGATTATTCTGTAAAATCTATGATTATGATTATGATTATGAACCTTTATTTTTATCCTCAAATGTAACCTTGCTGTCAAAATCATTTGTTTTTTTCGAACCTATCTAAAAGCTGCCACTCATTCAAAACTCTTGATTCATGCGTCATGAGCATGACACTGCGAGGTCGAACTCAACTGAACTTGGAGCCACAGTGGTACATCATTATCATGACTTCTAAGCTAGATGATTTGCTGATAAGGTGGTTGAGAAAACACAAAATAGAAGGCATTTTTCACTTGAAACTTTCTAGCACATAAATTGATCTATAAAACTTAAAGTATTACTTTTAATATTATAAAATTTCTTATGAATATAATATACTATATTATACTATATACAGTTGACAGATAAAACTGCTATGAACATAACTGTATCCAGAGGGCTGATTTATGGAAACTGTAATAATGTCAAAACTTGCAATTAGAGTGCGGCAGATTCTCTTATTATGCAGATGAAGACGTCCCCTGCTCGTTGGACTTGCCCAAGTCCTCTTTCTTTCTTACAAGACGACTTGGGCAAGTCCATCTGCTCGTATACTATTGCACACCATTGCACACTCAAGAAAGCATACTTAGCCTACAAATTTTGAACATGCTGAGATGGAGGAATGTTCAAGTAGGAATATAAAATTTCTTAAAGCTCCTCCGTATTTACGAAGCCAGTATTTTAGAAATTCAGCGAATAATTCTACAGCTCTTATACTTCCTTCGCCTCCGCATGAAAATTAAACAAACTTCAAGCTCCATCTATCCCTCTATTTCCAAATATTTTAAGGACTGCTTTGAATTGATTTCTTTAATTTCAGGTTCATCTGCCGTACTAACTGTTTTCATCTTTCCTTGGTCACACGCTAAACTCAACAAATCCGATGCGATTTTAAGGAGACCGATCCTAATTGAATATATATCTGCTATTTAACAACAAAACTCTCCATTAGAACTCTCTCCAACCCTCCTATTTTTAAGTCTCNGCTCCTCCGTATTTACGAAGCCAGTATTTTAGAAATTCAGCGAATAATTCTACAGCTCTTATACTTCCTTCGCCTCCGCATGAAAATTAAACAAACTTCAAGCTCCATCTATCCCTCTATTTCCAAATATTTTAAGGACTGCTTTGAATTGATTTCTTTAATTTCAGGTTCATCTGCCGTACAAACTGTTTTCATCTTTCCTTGGTCACACGCTAAACTCAACAAATCCGATGCGATTTTAAGGAGACCGATCCTAATTGAATATATATCTGTTATTTAACAACAAAACTCTCGATTAGAACTCTCTCCAACCCTCCTATTTTTAAGTCCCTGAATAAACTATAATATCTCAATCTGCCTTTCTACACAAAAGTATCAAATATTTTATTTGTTTTCAACTTAACTTTTTCTGCATGTTTTTCCTGCATAACTGTCACTTGCAGTGGAGCCACGATCTCTGCTTCAGGTTCCTGCGTGTGCCGTGGACTCCCGCGATAATCTGCGTACTTTGTCGAAGCATTCTTGAACTGCTCGTCAGCGAAGAAATAATTCGATTCAAAACAGTTTTCCTGACATGAACATGAAGTATCTTTAGATGTGGTGCTAAGAGGCGATTCTGTCACCGACCGATCCGTCATCCTATTGTTCAGCAGCCTATTTGATTGGCTACTGCAAAAACAATTGCCATTATTTGGATGTGTATGCCTCGGGCTAATTACCGGACTTGTCAAACAGCATGGACATACATTTGATGCTTGGGTCGAATCGTGGTCAGCCTTTTTGATACTGTCATCTCTAGCAGCATTACCCTCAAAGTATGGATGACAAAATAGGTTATTGTTTTCTATTGTCGCTACATCCGGGCTCTTTGCTTGCAACACGTGAGTTGCGATGTCGTAATTTCTTCCGATATTCAACGAGCGAAGGCTGTCAGAACGGCGAACTGGCGTCAATGGGCTTCGAATATTTGGGTAATTGTGGGGAATGGCTTCGCAAGATTTCGACATATCAACAGGCAAATGGGTTGGAACAAATTGATATTTGTATAACGAGCAATTACTTCGAGATCTCGTAACAACGAAACCAGGAGGCGCATAAATTCCTTCCGCTTGTGGATTCGATTGGTTACCTCTCTGATTGTTCATATTCTCCGATGATTTTGATTGCGCGCGAAGCCACAGATGACGCAATGATTCCGGTAATGATCTCGTACTTCCCGAACGTTTCTTTCCGAATTGAAAATCACCTTCAGTTTGAGACCGACTTCGGTAAAAACGTCCCGGGCTACTAAATACAGTGTCGCTATGTTTAGAAGAAGTCCTGAACAGCCTGCTAAGGAAACTTCGCTTCTTTGTAGGAATGTCTCGGCCTAAATGAGACAAGGGGTCATGTCCTTTCACTTTTGTCCTTTGATTCTCATCAAAATCACAATAACATAAAAAGTCATTGCATTTATTTTGTGAACTGCATTCATCTGAGAAATAATTATCCAAATTTGGAGATAAACAATGCCTATTGTTTCCAACACTCGAGTTCATTGATGATAACTGCGGTGGAGTGTCACTCCTTGATGGCCTTTGCTTTTTAACCTTAAAGATGTCCTTTAACTTTTGCAACTTTGACTTGCGAGGACTTTTTAAGAAATTCTCATCGTTTATGCTTTCATTAGTGTCTTGTGAGCAATATGATTGTGTGGAAATCTTCCTATCTTGATCACCTTTCTTTGCATTTTCAACTAATTGCTGCAAAATTTCATTTTCTTTTTCACTCATGTCATCAATTTTGAAATCAGTGCTATTCTTAGCCTCTGGACTTTCACCTGATTCGCTGACCTTCGTCCTCTCCCCTGACTTTTCTTCAACAATGATTGCAGCATTGCGGCTTGGGATGTCTAAAAAGGAAAACGTTATTTTTCAATAAACTAGTTCAGTTTCGGTAGAATCAAATTAAATTTGAAATTCTAAATCTTTCTCGATCCTGGGATTTGGTAAATCTTAGCTTGTTGTCAGTCTACCAATAATAATAATAATAATAATAATAATAATAATAATAATAATAATAATAATAATAATAATAATAATAATAATAATAATAATAATAATAATAATAATAATAATAATAATAATAATAATAATAATAATAATAACAATAATTTACAATAACAAAAAAGTTTAAAATGAAGAAGATTTGCGACTATTCATACAGACGACATGTCACGTGACTTTTTCAATTCGAGCAATTTTATGCAACTTTTTGCAAATTTTCTACAGTAACCTACAGAGTTTTCTGAAGATTTACCCAAAATCAAGATGGCGTCGTGTTTTCAACGCTTCTGTGACGTCATACTGTATGTATGAATAATATTTTAATAAAGTGCCATGAAGCTGTTTGTATTTGCTTGTGACTTTGTTCGTGACTTTAGTGATAACATGAGACTTTCCAACAGCATTTGTTTGTTAATTGGCAAAAGTTTCCTTTCATCAAATCTCAAATCATAAAAAATTTCACCTACTGTGACAAACTTTTTATCTTGTAAACAAAAGTAGATTGGTGGAAAGAAAACGTTCTCAAAAGATTCGACAAATAAGAATGCAGCTTGCGCCGACTTCTGCAAGATAGATTTTTGTGTGCTGGACAGAAAACGAAGAAGACCTACCTGCATCTTTCTTGATGATCTCAGGATATCGGTAGCTTAATTTCCGCTTTGATGTGTATTCTTTGGAATCATCTCTTCGTGGTTTTCTCTCATCATCGACTGCTCTCTTCGCTTCCTCAACTTTGTCTACGATACCTTCCGACGCATACAGCCTTTCAGCAGGGACACTTTCACTTCTCTTTTTTCTCGTCTCCGGTGGATGTTTCAAGAACTCTGAAGCACTTCGACTGCGACGTCCAATTTCTCCACGCACTAATTCCACCGATGAATCCGTGCATTCGTTACAAACAAGCGATCTATCAAAATGTTTTCCATCGCATCCTTCACTGCAACCGAATTTCTTCGACATCATTCTCGCTGTCTGGGTTCGTTCACCGAGAGTACTTGGCTGAGAATCGGTTTTCGACATAGAAACACCTGAATCTGTCCACGACGTCTTACTCTCATTACGAACTCTACGACTGTCTTTTTGTCGTTCTTCCCTCTTTGCAAGAATATCTTCCGACTTTTTCTTCGCACATTCTCGTCGTTCTTCACTCTTTCCGACAGATTTTTTCGTTGCTTTGATTCTCCGAATACTTGCAGCCGATTCATCAACAGTCGTGTCTGAATCATTTGAATAAACCTCGAATCTTCTCAGCTGATCAAGTCTCGTTTTTCGTTGCAGCTTCTTCCTCGGTTTATATTCTCGTTTCGATTCTCGGTCGGAATCGGCACTGGCTCGTGAATCGTCCTTTTCGTACGACGCATAGCCGACTTCTGATTCGCAATCACTCGATGATGACGTGTCCGACATTGAGTCATTCGTTTCCCGCCTCGTTTTTCGTATCGTATTCGTATCTGAATTTTCGTTTATTGTCGTATTTCGGTGGTTGATGATGACCTGAAAAAGAAAGAGGTTTCATCAGAAATCAAAACACACCTCATAATCTTCTTCAGATGGAACGAATTAATCTAAGCTGTGTATAATCACGTGACAAAAGACTGTCGGTCATCAGGGAAATCGTATCTATCTGAGAAAGTTTGTTTTTTGCATGTGTAAAGTATACATATTGGCACTAAATGAAAGGGTCGTTTTGGGGTACCATCCAAAAGGGGTACCAGGTTAGAATCAGAAGGGGAACAATAGATTCTGAACGGAAACAAGTCTAATGCAACACAGAGATTGCAAGCAGAGAGTAGGAAACATAGAATATTCCCCTACAGAGAGGTCCAAAATGCAGAGGGGACCTGTGACCTGTGACCTGTGACCTGAGACCTGTGATCGATTCAATTAATACAAAATGAATCGAAGTAAAACTACCAAACTCATTTAGCTCAAGTTGTGTTTTATTGACCTATCACAACTTTGGCAAACTCTGAAATAAGTTATGCTCAGAATCGAGCATAAAATCTTGACCCTGGAAGAAGTGTGTCAAATTCGCCAAATATCTTGGACATTTCTTGGTATTGAAATGGTCAACAATGAATTTGACAAGTATCAGTTATCAAAATTGAAAATATCAATGAATGAATGAATGAATGAATGAATGAATGAATGAATGCATGAATGAATGAATAAATGAATGAATGAATGAATGCATGAATGAATGAATGAATGCATGAATGAAAACATACAAATACAATGTAGGTTAGTAACATCCGATTGCACTAAAGTAGCTCCGCAAAGCTGGACAAATCTGCATACACAACTAAAAGACCCATATATATGCTAAGGATCAAATCACCGGAAAATAGTGGGGGAAGGGTGAAGGGTTGGGGGCTTCTGGATTTCCCTCTAATCTGTTAGTGCATTGCTGCCGTCATACCAAAACTGAAATTGATTATAATAATTCCTAACTAAGAAGGTATACCGTTGGAACCATTATGACTGCCTGCTGCTGGCTCTGATTTCGAAGTGCCCTACTACCTAATGAATAAACGCATACAAATGCTACTTCATTTCAGTCCTACGAAGTTGCTTAAAAGCTCCCTACCAGGGGAGTATGTCACGTTTTGAAGCCATTGATAACTCAGATAACTTACCGAAGCTGCTTTGTGTATGAATATCGATAACCATATGAATATCGCACTCTACGGGTTGTATAACAAAATGTAATCTGGAGCATCCAAACAGGAACACACAGCACACGAGTGTCACGTATCTGCTCACTTGGTTATTGATTGATCCTTAGGGCAATGTTTGTTTCTTATCAAACAAAACGGACACATGGTATTTTCTGGAATTTATGGAATCCAACCAAAGTCATATTTCAAACTGTGAGACTTCACGAAAAGTCGTTTATCTTATCGTTAACTTGAAGGGTTTCAAGACGCTGTTAGAAGCATGCAGCGAAAATATTTCAACATAAATCGTTTAAAACTTACCTTCATGCTGAGGTCATAACAAAGGTTTCATAATCAGCTAGAATTCTGCAAGGCCTAAATCTTAACTTTCCAATTTTCTAAGCTATGTATGGTAATCACAGTTTCCATCCCTTGTTTTCCTTTTTCTCCTAACATTTCTATGTTTTATAAGTTGTAAGTCACACCCCCTAAAAACGGATCACAATGTTTGAAGCGGCAATTAATGTTACAAGAAGTCTTTTCAATTTGATGCAGGCCTAAAGCACGTGTGCATGCTCATAAAAATGGCGGCAATCATGATCTCAAATCAGATGCAGGGAAAAGCTTTCTTTTGCTTGGTTAGAGGAATATTCAGATCATTGTACGTTCTTTTTAATGGATATCATATGCCGTCGGATTTATTTCAAAACATTCGACTGCTATGAATAAAACTTCTGCAGACGTTTTGAAAACATTTAGCGGTATTATCCATTATAAAGGTGTGCTTTCGACAGCCAAGCAAGTTCCGTGAATTGGGTTTTACGAAATCTGAAAATTTTGACAGCGAGAACGNATGATGAAGTGCTCGAAACTAAAAATAAATATTCATGACACGACGGTAAACCTTCACTCTCCTCCGCAGAGGCAAAGGAAGGAATAGGACCTTTAAGGCGTGCGTCCTTTTAAGCCTCTGCGGAGGAGAGTGGTAAACCTTGGATGACCTGACATTGAAATCACATCTTTATCTAAAAAACTTTCTAATCCCACGATATATAGCATTTAAGAATCGAACAATAGTCACTCACTCATCAGACGGCTTTTCACCTTCTAAATTCATTATACCATGGCCAATAGGTCATCTTTATCAAGGGTGAGCCCAACAGGGGTGCAGCGGGGAAGGGGGTGGAATTTCAACCATGGTCCTCTAGTTCGATTTCTCCAGGATTTCCCTACAGCTGGCAGAGTTTGTAATGCAGTCTGCCGAAAGCGGCCCGTTCAGCAGAGGGTCTGGAGTGAGCTAAATTTCTAAAATGTTTGACAATGAAATGGTGCATTTTCGAATGCAAAAGACGAAGAGAAATCGATCTCCAATTAGATTCGAATTTTGGTACTGATACATGTATGGCCTAAGTGCTTCATCTCATCTGGCTTGATACGTCCACCTTTTGCTTTCATTCTAACAAAATTACAAAACGTTTTTACTCTAAATACATCTGATACATACGTTTGGCTCAGGTCTTTCTTGGCCCCAATAATAAAACAATTTCAATCAACGTTGATGAATAAGACTGACAACTATCTCAATCTGGCTCGATGACTTTACAGCTCTCTCTTCTCACGCAGACTCCAATGCTTACTTCCAGGTTTGATTTAACATCGGGCAATGTTTCAAGTCTCGATAATTCATCAGATTCAATTCTCCCATAAATCATTTCAAAAGGCCATAAAACACACAGCATGAACTGTCTTGAAATGTCTACAAATTCTAAAATTGACAACACAGGCCATTTACGTAATAACCGCGCTGGAAATGGTGCCTTTTTGATTATGTTTGTTTTACAATCACAGGTAGCCTAAAGATCTTTTTATCAACAAAGTCTTTGTGGATTTAAACAATTTACAAGTCGAGAATTGCAGAGCGAAATAGGCCTAGCAATGTGAGGAAAACGTCGTCATTTCGGCCGGGGCCTTACAAANATCGGGCAATGTTTCAAGTCTCGATAATTCATCAGATTCAATTCTCCCATAAATCATTTCAAAAGGCCATAAAACACACAGCATGAACTGTCTTGAAATGTCTACAAATTCTAAAATTGACAACACAGGCCATTTACGTAATAACCGCGCTGGAAATGGTGCCTGTTTGATTATGTTTGTTTTACAATCACAGGTAGCCTAAAGATCTTTTTATCAACAAAGTCTTTGTGGATTTAAACAATTTACAAGTCGAGAATTGCAGAACGAAATAGGCCTAGCAATGTGAGGAAAACGTCGTCATTTCGGCCGGGGCCTTACAAGTCGTTAACATCACAACAAACCTTTTATCTAGACTTAGGCATATATAGCTATGTGAGATTAAGGGCCCTATAGCAGTTGACAGTACCTAGAAACGGAGAACAATAGGATCCAAGTAGTCCTCGCCCCTCATTGCCTTAAATTTAGTCTCGATTGCAGATGAACGTCACGGCTAAAACCTTTGCCAATGAGCCCTTCTTGGGGGAGGACTTGAGCCAAATGAGATGCAGTTTTGGTGTAGTGATATAGACAGATGCCTTGGACTACGAAAATAGCGTATGACTAAACCCTTTTCATTCAACATGGCGTCGAAACTATTTGAACAACATCGAAGAATTCTTAGGCCATCAATAATTTATAATTTAACACAAAGTCTTGCGTGATAAATTCAGGCAACATGATCAACCGAAATTCGTCTGTGCAAAACGAGAAAGCCAGGTTGCCAGACCTGGCAAACCACTCTTGGTATCTTCCCGCTGTGAAGACCATCAAATATTCTATAGCCACCTTCTTACATAGGTGTCTTCATAGACTGTCGTTTGCACGAGAAAAATATATTTTCAAAGATTAACACGAACGTGCAAAGCCACGTTTCAACGTCAGGGGACAAATGGACAATTTGGGCTTTAATCATAGTTTTTTCTTGTGACTATGCTTTTATTTAGGGCCCGAGTGCACTTTGATGCACTTTGACGCACTTTGATGCCAGCCGGGGCCCCGGGATTGTTTGGGCGCAGACTAGAGGAAGTCAAACTTTTTAAAGTTATAAATTGACGTAAAAAAAGGTCCCCAGGCTTCTTCTTCAATAGTCCCTGCCCCACAACTCCCTCTTCTCTCAGTAATAATCAAGATTACCCATTACACAAGCATTTAGCAGATGGCTGTTTGTTTCATGTGCTTTACAAGATTATTTTCTGTTTTTCTCACATTATGACAGAAAATTCAAAAACTAATTTATTAGAGCATGGACTGAACAGCTAAGATTTCATCAACTAGTCTGCAGCTGTTTTCCCACAATTTACGTCTCCTTTAATTCGGATACCTTGCTGAAAATGTTTCGACGAAAACCAAACATACCAACAGACAGACGCCTAGTTTCCAGCTTTCAAGTTTCTTTTCAGTCATAACGTACCCGCACACATGTGCAATGATCTTGTAAAGCAGATATCTATCTAGACTCGTGTTGAAAAGGAACAGATCAGAATTTACATGACACTATTAACATGAACAGACGTGAAATAAACTCCACCCCTTCTGTCTTGTTAGAGACATGTAGTAGGACTATTAGTAATTACATCAAATTTCTGTCAGAGAAGTCTACATCTACGAAAATCTGTCCCAGGCAAAAAGACACAACCTATTAGCTGGTAATGCAGTCTGGATGGAATGAACCAATCTAACACACACAAATCTACTCCAGGATTAACCTACATATTACGCAGATAAGTTTTAGAGAAAATTAATGAATGAATTCATTACTTCGCTTATTGAATTCCATGTTCATAAGTATAGTTGGACAAGAAAAAAGGAACTTTTACAGCACCAGAGGTCCCTTTTACTCTAAAATAAAGTCTCCTAAAAAAGTGCACGTGCTATGTTATGTATGGAGCAGATTTTTATATTTTCTTATTATCATTAGACACTGCTGTATGTATAACAAAAAGTACAAGTAGGAACTGCTTCAGGCTAAGGAGCTTTTTCTGACGTAAACAATTTTTGTGACGAATACAAGCAAAGCACAATAGGTTTCAGGGAAAGGAAATAAATTGACAAGGGAAGTCATCAAACCCGGCAGACGATCTAGCTTTCTACAAAAACGAGAACTAAATCGACCACAACCATGAAAACACAACACAACAGCAAGATTCACAACAGCAATGAAAACACAACCATGATTAACTACACTGCAACCAGTAGGCCTTGCTTCACACCCGGGTTCGGAAGGCTTCGGAGCAATGATCATCAGAAGTGTGTTAATTCCTTTGTGCTAGCAAAAGTTGAAAAGAACAACGATGAAATTCAAAGCGCAAGAAAAACTCAAATTACCTCAATCAGCAGTGGTCTTTGCATTTCTAGTCAAACAATACCATGCAAAATCTTTCTCAATTCTTCAGCAGGGCCTCGAACGTACAAAGATTTCTCGAGCCTTCTTTTTGCGTGACAATTCACCACTCCTCTCTTCGTAACAAAAACTCTCACTCAAGCCAGAGATTTCAACACCATCACCTCTTTCCTGAATCGACAGAATGGGCACACTATCTCTGTCAACGGCAATTATAACTGTTTCCCTTATAAACTAGGTGAGAAATACATTAGCATAATCAAATTAAATTCTCTTCTGGCTCATCCATAAACCAGGAATAACGATTACTCCAGTACCAACGGCCCACACGAGACCATTATCTCCTTCTTTACTAGGTCAACTTGCTAGCGGAATTTAAAGGAGGACTCGCCTTTCTTACAGATGCATAAAACTCTGTACTTTCCTGACTGGGCTCGTAAGCTTGTCAAGAACATCGTCTGCCGCGAAGGCGCCCTACTGATTTTCTTTTGTATACAAGGACGACCACTGCGCACTGTCAAGCTGCTTCGAAAGAATATTTGTTTGTAAGCACTGGGCCGTTGGCGTCACTAGTATGCATGACCTAAAACATGGAACATGGCGACTTCAGTGTAATGACGAAATAATGGATTGGACTAAGAACAAGGAATCTGCGACTTTCGTCTCCCTAGATGGAAATTATCATTATTATGATCGAAAGTAGCTATGATGTGGCTAATTAATGAAGCTCTAATATTAGACCATTTATTAATTGATTATTATGAAACGAACAATAATATCCAAATGCTATAGAAGGGCTGAAGGCGCTTGATACTCTCGCTGTTTAGATAATGATGATGATAAAGATTCATGAAAAACATATCAGTTAAAACTAAATCAGTTAAAACTAACTAAAGAGATGGTATATTGGTATTTGAGATGGTATTTCTTAAAAGTAAGTTGGAGGGTGGAGCTCTAATGACGTCACTTGCAAAATATGGATTTATTGAAAAGTAAGTGAGATGAAGTAAGAAACGAACATAAATTTTAAAGATTAGAGATTAAAGAGACATTTGAGATGGTATTTCTTAAAAGTAAGTTGGAGGGTGGAGCTCTAATGACGTCACTTGCAAAATATGGATTTATTGAAAAGTAAGTGAGATGAAGTTAAGATATTTTGGTCACAAGAGTAAGAAACGAACACGANCTAACTAAAGAGATGGTATATTGGTATTTGAGATGGTATTTCTTAAAAGTAAGTTGGAGGGTGGAGCTCTAATGACGTCACTTGCAAAATATGGATTTATTGAAAAGTAAGTGAGATGAAGTAAGAAACGAACATAAATTTTAAAGATTAGAGATTAAAGAGACATTTGAGATGGTATTTCTTAAAAGTAAGTTGGAGGGTGGAGCTCTAATGACGTCACTTGCAAAATATGGATTTATTGAAAAGTAAGTGAGATGAAGTTAAGATATTTTGGTCACAAGAGTAAGAAACGAACACGAAGTTAGATGTGCGGTGCAGTATTGTGTTGGTTAAGTGGCAAAGAGGAAGGTACAAGGTGAGATGGATTGGAGCAACTGAAAGCGTTGACTGCCATAGCTTCCATAAGAAGTTCGTGAAATCAGACAGGAACGAAAAACTTTTGAGGGAGGCAATTTCGAGTATCCAGTATAAAGAAGAAGTTCTATTTCATCTACGAGGTTTGTAAAGTGAGGTAGTCCGTGTTCTATGCCTGCAAATGTCCCATTGTTATGTCTCTTTTGAATAACGGCTCCTTACTGTGGTTTTAATAAAGAACTGCGAAGTAAGAAAGGCAAGCTGTTTTTGGTTGTGGTAACAAAATCTCTTCGACTGTGAGCTACTTTTCTTTGCCTTGCTGTGATTATTGCTAGCCAATCATATTCATTCGTAAAGAAGTTATTATCTTCGACTCATTCATTTCAATTTGAAACGCAGATGTAACAGCTTAGCTTCATCTTTAAAGGCGTTTCAATTCAATCTTCAAGGAGAAAAACAACTGAGCTTAATCAACCTGCTGATTAACGTCCCGCCATTTTTATTGCAAGTAAGACGAGCAATCTCTCTATGATTTTATGAAAATGAAACCAATTTTCTACGTTTTTTTAAGACAGAACACCAAGCAAAAACAGTAAGAAAAATAGTTTACTTATACAAGAGAGAATACCGGTAGCCTGCAGGGACGGACGCCAGACAAAACCATTTTGGTGAAGGACTAAAGATGAAGTGAACATCTGCACCTTGTTCTTGTTGATGCAACTACCCCTTTGATCTCCCCTTTATCCCTGAACTATCTATCTTTCCCTTCTTGCCGAAAAGTTGATTGGCTTTTGCATCATAATTTCAAGATTTCTATTCGAGCCATTTTCTTTACCTCATATCCTACGATTCTTCCGTGAGCAGCGTCCGACTAAACTTAAACAAAGGGCTAAATTACTCAGTGTACTTTTTTATTTAATATACTCCTTCCGACTAACGACCCAATTTCATTAAGCACGCGAATAATAAAAGGAAGTTGTTGCTTTCCTGATAACAAGTAGGTAAAGGAAATCGGTTGCATATAAAACAGAGAATAAACAGATAGATGGAGCCTGAAGATCATGTATAACCAGCACAGGATAGGAAACACTGTGCTCAATAGGAGAGCAAAGAGTGTACAAAGCAGTTTCAGCACAGTTTAAGATTAAATCATCCCACTACAACGGAAAGGTATTATAACAACCTGTAGATTTCTTGAGCATAGGTTAGTGAGTAAATGAAGCCATACATTATATACAACTAACAAAATATAATCATTCCTATGATCATTGTTTGATTGATTTGTTTGATTGTTTGATTGATCGGTTAGATTGTTTGATTTCAGTATTAATTTCCTTGAGGTCTCTATAAAAGGCTTTTCAGATCACTCAGTTGTCATACGCAGCTCAGGAAATTTTTTAAGAGTGCCCTAGAAAATCTGTATGAAACTCTGCACTCAAATTAGCACTGCAACAGGACAATTACAATTAATGACTAAACGAGAGGTTTTAGTCAACTGAAGATAAATTATCTTCTGTTCGAAAAACATAACAAAAACCTGCACAAAAAGAGCAAATTGTCATAAAACGCAAGCTAAATTTGGGCAGCGTCAACAAAAACGATTTGAGAGTGAATTCAGGTTTATAGAAAGTGTTGAAAATGGCGAAAGAAGAGAGAATGGAGATAATAAGCATACCTGATCTCGACTTGAGTGTCTTCTCTGCAATCACAGCCAGTCAAACACTGTTCTGACAGTAATTGATTTCACAGTAGGACAGAGTATGATTTCTGATTCTTTAAGCAGTGAGCACAGCAAAGTGTCTTCTCTGCAATCACAGCCAGTCAAACACTGTTCTCACAGTAATTGATTTCACAGTAGGACAAGAGTATGATTTCTGATTCTTTAAGCAGTGAGCACAGCAAAGTGTCTTCTCTGCAATCACAGCCAGCCAAACACTGTTCTCACAGTAATTGATTTCACAGTAGGACAAGAGTATGATTTCTGATTCTTTAAGCAGTGAGCACAGCAAAGTGTCTTCTCTGCAATCACAGCCAGCCAAACACTGTTCTGGCAGTAATTGATTTCACAGTAGGACAAGAGTATGATTTCTGATTCTTTAAGCAGTGAGCACAGCAAAGTGTCTTCTCTGCAATCACAGCCAGTCAAACACTGTTCTCACAGTAATTGATTTCACAGTAGGACAGAGTATGATTTCTGATTCTTTAAGCAGTGAGCACAGCAAAGTGTCTTCTCTGCAATCACAGCCAGCCAAACACTGTTCTCACAGTAATTGATTTCACAGTAGGACAAGAGTATGATTTCTGATTCTTTAAGCAGTGAGCACAGCAAAGTGTCTTCTGATTCTTTAAGCAGTGCAGCAATTTCGACACTTCTAATAAAAGCAGACAGGTTTGATCATTAGAAAGATAAAGATCAACTAAACCTCGATCTCAACCTAGCTTAGTTTAAAGTTGGTTACACTAACTAAGATCAAAATCATGCCCTCTATGGAGACAGATGCCTCGAGAACTAAACGCTGATAACAGCGACTTAAAATGATATCATCTAAAAATATGCGAGTAGAAATAAGGGCTCTTGGGTATTGGCTTGCTTACTAACACACTTAAATCTAATATCCGATTGTGACGTATAGACAGACTTGATACAATGAGTTTTCCAGAAGAGTCCGGTCTTATCTGGATTGCGGTTCAGACGTAATCACGCGAGTTTCCACCTGAAAGATAACACGTTCCGTACGGATACGGACAATTTCCGAGCCCAGGGAAATGACTGTTCGCCTATCTTCGAAAATTAACTTTCAAACTCGTTTTATCGTTATATCTTTAATTAAAGGTAAATTGTTTTTAAAGAAGCAATCACGAAGTGACAAACACGAAGTTAGCATGGCTGGGGTTTGGGCACTTGACTAATACTGTATCAACAAAGTTTCACTGTCTTAAAATAAAGTAATTTTGTTTAAATGTGACCTTTAATGTAGCAGATTTTTATCTATCGAGCCACGTTCCCTTTAGCCCCAAACCTGAACGCAAATAATGACACGAATAATAATAAAAGTAATAAGACAGGAATAAAGTAAGGTAAATAAAATCCTAGGGATGTGTCTGAGAGATTTACAGGAATGGGCAAAAAGGTTATACACATGTCATTTTGAAGGCTTTGTGGCGCAGTGGTGTAAACTTCTGACTTTGCAGCCAGAACAGTCAGGCGGACAGAATTCGAGCCCAGTACCAGCCCCACCACTTGAGCGTCATGACAAGGGGTCGCGGACTCGATTAGGTCTTCTCTATTTCTGCGATCCCAGCGCTTGGCGCTAAAAATCGCAACTTCGCCTTCACCTTCACTTCCTGCTAGGTTTGGTAGGCTAGAAAAGAGTATTTTTACAGCAATGAAAAAACAGCACTGGGGCCATCTTTATGTTATTGTTTCTGAAGATCCACTACCTTGGTTTCCCTGTATTTCACACGAAAATGCAAATCACAAGATTATTAAATTTCGTTTCAACGAAAACCACAATTCTTCAACATGGAAGCATTTATCAGATTTACATATTACTTTAAATTAGCTTAGGTTGATCTTATCTTTCAAATAATGTATATTCAATAAGGAGTCTCCTCGTTATAATAATTATGCAAACCAAAATAACAGAACATTGACTACGAGCTAACTGAATTTCACTAAACAAGTTAGGACATCTGTGTTACATTGTGGTTTTGCACTACCTCTTCCCCTCAGTATGTCAAGCAAAGTCTGACTGTCTTCACTGCGACCAAAATAATTGCCGTAACTTTCTTCCAAAGGAAGTTAACAACGATCTAACTCTCGTTGCAAATCAGACCCATTTTGTGCATACTTGAATTTTATCTCGAAGTACAAAAATATCATTTTCTAGAGAATTCGTTTGTTGGGTGACCTGCAATTTGCAATTGCAAATACCTACAATTTTCAGAAAATTGATCGAAATTCTATTTACGTTACTGATATTTTATGCTTATTTTTAGGCCTTTGTGACATGGGCAAATTAATTCCAGAGGTGTTGTGAAGTCTAAACATGGCTTTAAATTCCTGATAATTCAAGCATTGCGAGCTACCTGGTGCTGATGAAAGTCAGCTTTCGCAAGAGATGATTATTAAATCCAAATCAACGGGTTCTGCTACAAGTGTTTTTTCCTACATCTTTGAAAATTCATTTTCTCGTAAGACACACTGCTTTAATATGTCATCTAGTAGCATCACAAAATGATCTCTCTTATCAACTCTCGTCGATCTTGTCTTTCAATAAAAGGTTGAGATGTACGAGAGAGGATCTTCAGGGCATCTTATCAGCTAGCCTGGGAAATTACAGAGAGAGACAAAATATTGATACATGTTTTATGAAAAATGATAAACTGATAAGAAATCATAGCATATGATTTGAAATCAGTTCTATGCAGCTGCAGCATGAGATAAAAAATATTGATTAACGTGATGCAAAAGTTGAGGAGAGATTCGAATATTGAATTAAAATCAAGATTGATTAAATTATAGTGATTAAATTCAACCTCAAATTGCTAGATTGACACCATCGATATTTGTACAGACATTCTGCTCTGAAATAAAACATCATCACTGCATCAAAATAAGACGAGATTAACTTAAATCTCAGTTTTGTAAAAACCAAAATCTCAGCTTTTTAAGGCTGTCAGTATCAATGATCTTCAATTAATGGAAAGGAGACAATATCTTTCCTTGAAGAAACCTTAATTATTAGATCGAATCACAAATTATTAACTGACATCCTAATGAAACCATCGCTTTTGTTCGTCGAAAAACAGACAGATTCAGATCATACCATATAATTGAATTTCTAGATATTTTCGTTTCATACTAAATGCAGTTATTTCGAATTACCCAATCATCGAGCACTAATTTCACTTGGTTTAGATCATGAGACACTAAGGCTGGAGTATAGCCAGCACAAATTCGAAAATTTCTTTCCAAATAAATTATTTATGCCTTGATCATAAAACACTAAACATATCCAAGTCTAGCCCTTCATCAGTATCCTCGAATATTTNAGAAACCTTAATTATTAGATCGAATCACAAATTATTAACTGACATCCTAATGAAACCATCGCTTTTGTTCGTCGAAAAACAGACAGATTCAGATCATACCATATAATTGAATTTCTAGATATTTTCGTTTCATACTAAATGCAGTTATTTCGAATTACCCAATCATCGAGCACTAATTTCACTTGGTTTAGATCATGAGACACTAAGGCTGGAGTATAGCCAGCACAAATTCGAAAATTTCTTTCCAAATAAATTATTTATGCCTTGATCATAAAACACTAAACATATCCAAGTCTAGCCCTTCATCAGTATCCTCGAATATTTCCACAGAATGCGATGAAAGCTATGTCGTTCGTTGAAATTTCCAAGTATCAAAAATTTCCATATTTTTAGCAAATATTTTATGGTATCAATTGTTTGCAAAAAAACAACAACAACAAAACAAGAAATATGAGAATAAAAATAAGTTCATTTCCTGAAAAAGCAAGTATGAGAATGTACTCAAATATTTGTACATTATCAATGTTCTAAATAGCACGCAAAAAGCTATTTTAAAACTAAATAGATGGATTACAAGCTGCCCTTAATCAACATCAATGTCATTATACCAGATCCCTGAGGCACTCCATATCCAGGAAACAATGCAATATCCTTGTTCAAAAGCACATCATGTTTTTAAGTTACAACATGTATAGGAGGCTGAAGACACTGATAGCCCTGGAATCGAGGTTGGTATGTTCCAGCCCATTTAAAGTGCTCTTATAATTCATAAGATCTAACTGTTTTTATTGAAAACTCAATATTGTTTCAAACAATAACAACAAACAAAACAAAACAAAACAAAACAAAACAAAACAATACAACAAAAATACGATAAAAATAATAACATGAAAGGGAAAGCTACTGGTACTTTATTTTGAAAATTCAAACAACCAAATTTCTTCTTAGGTATATTGTCGTAAGAAATTAATGTTTGATGTTCCTGAAATAGGAACCTTGAGGTGTAATCTCCAATTTAGATTGCTGTTTGGAATTTTGAGATAGCTGTGTTATGCTGCCAGAAATTAAATTGCAAAAAAGGCATGTATTGCTACAAGAACAGGAACAGCTACCAGAGACAACTTTAACTAGAGTATAAATTAGGACAACGAGGAATTAGGGCAGTGAAGAATTAGGACAACCTATCTATTACTCCAAATAGAGTTTATTATTACTCTTTCTAATACTGTGCTCTTAAGAGTACTAGTAGAAAATGTTGTCTGAAACAGTGAAGTGATTGTGTTATACTTCTGGAAAGAACTTGTCAGTAGAGCTAATAAAAAAACTGGTGTTTAAGCAACAAAATTCATGTTAAGTTATGTTTAGAACAAAGAATTTGAATGTTGTTTATCAGTAACGCTTTTGGAAATAAGGTGATTTTGGGATCAGTGGAAGTTTTGCGTCCAAAACGACTTCAAACACGCGACTGGTATGGGCTTCTGTTCGTACCAAATGAGTTGCAAAAAGTGTTTACTATTTGCATTTTATCCCCAGAAACGGCATATTTCCATCTTAGCATTATTCACATCCAAATATTCACACAATGCTTACACATTCCTACAAACATCATCATCATCATCACACACTAACAAGAATGAAATATTTCCAAGATTAACACCACATCCAATCCTCAAAGAAACTTACATCCAATATCCACCATAAATAAAACAACACTTCGAATAAACATGTCAGGGCAAATCTTTCTGTCATAACAAATTCCAAATTCCCCTCCCCTTGAAATGTCTCATCATCTTTTGCTTCCTCGTGTCTTTACAGTCACGATATCCTTTGGTTCAAATTATCAGATTCCTTGCATCTCCTGGCATCGGCTAACGGCTGCTTCCATGTTTTATATTCTACGCTAATTTCGTTCTTCGAGAAAATTTCATTTTATAATATCTGACATTGCGAAGGTTAGTTTTCAAGTTCAATTCTTTAGACAAATAAAATCGATGAAACTCAAAGAAAATAACTCCACAACAAGGTACAAGAATTATAGACCAGGTCGTTTTCAAGACGAAATACTCTTCAAACTGAAGAAGAAACAACGATCTACAGATGGAGGAACTAAAACCTACTGGGTAACCAACATTTTTTGAAGCTAATGAGACAATTAATGGCATTGCAGTGGAATGAACGAGATATTACCTTGGGAAAAATTTCGGATTACTTGACCAGCAAAAGTTTGTCAAGTTATATTTTGGTAATTTCATACCTTCTTGTTATAAATCATTATTTTAAACACACTTACACATTTTTCTTGTTGTTGTTATCTTAAAAGTTTGTCAGTTTTTGTCATGTTGTAAAGATCTCATTGACAACGATTCTTTGCTTGTGACAAACAGACATCGCTTTGAACATTTAAGAAACTTTGGCCAAAAACAAAATGAGCTTGTTTTGCCTAAATATAAGAAGTAGAGGAAAAATAACAAGACAAACTTACAATCTGGCTGCTTCAAATTCCTTTGCATTTGATAATGGTAATCTTCTGTCAAAATCTGATGGCGGATATCACAGCCTTGAGAACTTTACTTTGCGATCCTGTTAAAAGAAATAAAGTCCTTTAGTATAAGAGGCAAACTAATAGATACGTCTTCAACTTTGGCTGTCCAAAACAGCTTCGAAGCATTATTGCCCAGACCTTTAGAATGGCATCATGGATCTTAAATCACATGGATATGGAAGTTAGAACTTCCACTTTGAAATGATCTATGATCATGGGCAGATAATTGGCGATCATGCATCATGACAAACATCTGAAATGTATTTGAACCATTTGCTTCTATCATCAAGTCCACACAAGCCACTTCAGACTTTCACAACCTTCACAACATTCAAAGGATACGAGAACTCCTTCTAAAATTATGTCCTTGGGAAAGACGCCTTAGGACTTTCGATAGCCACTTAAACTGGTCAAAGAATTGCTTCCAAGGTGTCTTTCTTCCAATCAAAATCATTGGTCCTTCTTGAAATGCTTTACAATTTAAAACTCTTCCAAGCAAACAACCAAACAGCTCATTCTATAAGCATGTCCTCGGGCAAGATGCTTCGAAACTTTCCATAGCCTTTCTGGGCTTTCTCTACTTTTCTCTCTGCAGATCGCTCTCTTAGAATAAGTATTCTTGAAATGCTACAAGCTTCAACATTCTTCCTTGTTACAATGAAATGATATTGCTTTTACAACTATGTACTTACACGAAAAGGCAGAGAGAAAAGGACTTTACATCGCCACTTTAACATGCTCTTATATGCGCACTTCCATTTTCCCTTTCCTTAAATCATTTTTAATTGTTTCTAGAACATGTTTTAAACATCAACCTCATAAATGTTAATGATTAGTAAAAACAACAAAGCAACAAAACAAAATATAACAAAACAACAACAAAACCAACAATGTTGACAAGTTTGATTATTATTCGGAGTTTGTAAATATTGCGTGCAATGGTCTGTTGTTACAGGTAAAATGAGAATGGAATACAAAAGCAATTGTTAAATCCAACAGAAATCGTTTCAATGTACATGTCAGATGTTGTCGTGTTATCTGACGAAGTGTAAGCTTGTTCAATTCATAAGACTATCTTCTGTGATCATGCGTGTTGAAGAATAATGGGAACATCTTTGAGTAGTGAAAGTAGTAAAAGGAGAAATGGTTTCGCCATTAAGGGTAAAAGATTGAACTGGAAGAACTTTCTTAGGTATGCAAGCAAAAACACGAAGTCGTAACCAGCGAACCATAACTACAGTCTGTTTTAAATTAGATATCAGGTGAAAATGCCCGCAAATAAAAAGTATTTTGCATGCATAACATTGCGTTATTGCAAATCTCACCTGACATCTAATTCGACATAGACTGTAAAAATACCTGAGCTTGCTCGTCAGACCATCGCCACAGTACGAAACGTCCAACAGAAAACAAAAGATGTAAAGCGAATTAGGGAAGGTCGTGTTTTGAAATGGCGTGTTTTGAAATGAGCAATATTGTTGAAATGATAATCAGTATCAGCTAACATCGATTTTGCTGGTCGTTATTGATTGGCCAATTTCAATTCTGGTCGTTACTGATTGGCTAATGCCAAAATGCAACCGCATATAAATTTGACTTATATCCGTATTTATCAGGCATTTTAAATAAAAAGGTGGCCAGACGGGAGCTATTGGACGATAGGAGGAGATAAGTTGACCTCTTTGCTCAATTAGTGTAGTTGCAATGCATGATGTGTTTATTCAATTTCCCGCTTTTAAAGCTAATCGAATTCTAAGACTACTTTTGGAATATTCAACCAGCGATTCAATTTTTAAAGGAAGGCTTGAATACCAACAAAAGTAATTTCAAACCCAGTAGACAAAAAAATACAACGATTCGCTGGTCAGACCTTTTACATGCATAATTGAGTAGTCTAAAACTGTTTTGATCGCCAAAGAAACAACCTGGAATTATCCAGTTCCTAAATTACGACAGGAAAAAATTCATCAAATTTAAGCTGTTCATCTAGTATATATTTGATTACTGTAAAAACTTGATTGCGGGGTGCGAATATCCAGTGACAACCTAAAAACGCATAAATTAACAGTTTCGAAGTAATAACGCCCTTCCCAAATTTTGAGTCTAACTTTTTGGGGATATTACATTAACTGTTTCAATTTCAATATTAATGACATACAATTTGTGTGGTATAATACTGTTAAATAATACTGTTAAATAATACTGTATAATAGTAGTATAATACTGTTAAATAAGCCCTGCTACTNTTACTGTAGAAACTTGATTGTGGGGTGCGAATATCCAGTGACAACCTAAAAACGCATAAATTAACAGTTTCGAAGTAATAACGCCCTTCCCAAATTTTGAGTCTAACTTTTTGGGGATATTACATTAAATGTTTCAATTTCAATATTAATGACATACAATTTGTGTAGTATAATACTGTTAAATAATACTGTATAATAGTAGTATAATACTGTTAAATAATACTGTATAATAGTAGTATAATACTGTTAAATAAACCCTGCTACTTTCACAAGATGATGTTCAATAATGCTTACTCTAACTTCCACATTTGTGAACGGTGCTAGCAAGCAAACCAACATTAAATGCGATGCAAACCTTAAATGCAACCTTGCCATCTGAACTTTATAAAACATACAAGTACTTTGAAGTCTTTAACGTTCAAGCAATCCTTCGTATATGCGAGGTTGGCAGTTTCGAAAATTGGTTGGTTGTCCGAGCTTCATAACAAACACCGGACATACCTATAGTTTAGCTTACAAATCCGTAATTGTAAACATTTGTAAAGTTCTCGAGCAGAGACTAACTTACCTTTAAATACTCTCCCAAGGCCATAAACTGAGCAGTTCGCAATCTTCTATCAAACTATGATTTTATCATGATAAGTTTTGCCGCTCTGTCAGCCATGCAGTAAGTCAGTCTCTCGATGTTGTTGTCTTGAATGGCATGAATTACACAGCAGATGTGCGTTTGATTCCACTCATTATTTGCCTTCATTCAATTCACAGGTCGACCAGCCTCTCACCAGATTAAAGCTGTATCAGAATGTTTTCAACTGCACCTGCAAACAACATCAAATGCTTAATGTCATACGCCTCGAGTTTACTCATATCCTTGTGAGCGCCATATACAGAAACGTTATGGATAGTCTAGTGGGTTTGCATCAGCCTGGTTGCAGTCGTCTATGTAAGCTGCGCAGGAAAACGCGTTCATCCTGCGGAGGATCTTTGCATCGACCACTTTGACCACTTCGTCAATTTCCACCACTTTCATGGAGTCCAGGCCCCTAATCCAAAATAGCGTCCACATCCAAAATAGCGTCCACGTCCAGTCGAAATGACGTCAGAGAATCAGACTGGGTTTGTATGATTGTCTACAGTGCTGGTCATAGATTCAAGCACAATTGCTGATGCGAGGAAAAAGCCTCAAAGCCCTTGGGATGAAATGCTGCTTCAGAACGATAGCGTGCCTAATTTGCGATCAGATAGCATACTTCAATAGAACCAACGATTCATGTCTTTGGACGCAATGCATCCTGGTTAAAAGAAACAGACTGTCTTTTCGGATCGACTGTTTTGAAGCCCTGCAGCAAAATTGAAATTGTTACTTGTACTAACAAGTTATAATTAGATAATACAAATGTTTACTGAAAGTAACCAGAGCATATCTACCAAAAGAACCTTGATCAAATCATTTGAGCTACGATATCTATCTAAGTGAATTTAGGTTACGTTATTAGATTCTATTCACATGAATGAGGATGAAATATATAAGAGTTATTAAATCAAGGAAATATTTCAGTTTATTATTGGTTTCATTTATATGGCACGCCTTAAGTTTGAAACCTCAAATTCATTTTGTAACATACCACACTACGAGATTTCTCCACAGCATCTTATAATTGAGAAAATTTCGAATTATACATGAAATTCGGTCACCCATCTTTTCGACCAATTAGCATATTCAATTTCATCAGAATATTTCCAAGGTTTGTAAGTTCCACAAGAGAACACACAGAAGTCCTTGTTAGAGATTTGCCATATTTCCAAGAAATATTATTACTGGCCACTTTCCATACAAAATTCTGAATTTCTTAGGTCATTTACTCCCTTTGCCAGCTGGCTACAACATTCGTAGGGGTCAATACATAGAAATTGCGGTAAAATCGTATCCATTTGAGCCATCATTCGACATTTGGAATTCATTGCTTGAATTGCAACTGTCGAAACTGACCAGCTAGAGATATTAACAACTAGCAACTAGTGACTTTTGCATCGAGACTTGGTGGAAATCTGATTGTTTCAGCGGCTAACCAACGAGGGTCGAGCGAGTGCTCCGTTTCTCAATATAAATTTTGTAACTGGAGGTTCCAAATATGAATATCTGATCTTAGTGCACCCAAAGTAACTCATATTAACCATTCTAGTAAAGAAAGAATCTTTTCTTCCCGAGACATATGACAATTATAATTTCTAAGAAAAACGATGTACGTAAAGCAATAGATCGTAGCACAAAGCATAGACATAGGGGGCTCATGAATTATGAACGAGAAATTAACGCATATAATCAACTTATGAAGGCATGCAGAAACAAGCGTATTGAAGTGTTGAGAACGAACCAAATGGCTTAGTTGGAGCTTAATTCTCATGGTCTTCAGCTCGAGTTATTTTGATTTATAAGAACGGCTGGCTACAGGGTCTTTCGTGAAGCGATTCCTTCATGGGTAGATTTTATAGATCCATCACAACACTATCTTGTTTCCCTGTTTATTTACCTAGCTCAACTTGAACTTACAGCCAAATGGCTTAGTTGGAGCTTAATTCTCATGGTCTTCAGCTCAAGTTATTTTGATCTATAGGAACAGCTGATTCTGAAGCTGTTGTTTCCNCGGGATGCGAAGTTTTAGCGCGAAATGAAAAGCAGGCAAATTCCTGCGCATTGATCTACCCTCCGCCGGGAAGACCACGGAATCATGGACCACGGAACTACGGAACAAAACGTGAAACCTCGCGGCGGAGAGTAGTACTGACCCTCAAATTCTTCACCAAGAAAATGTTCGCTATGGCAAAGAATGTTCGCTATAGTCTGCATAAAAAATCTAACCAAGCGATAAAGCTGTGGTATTTTTAATACATCCAATACATTCATGAGTGGCTGAACATTTCCCAACATGCCAAAAGTAATTCTAAAAATTTGTTCCAAAAATTAAATTATTCCAATTTTTGCCTTTTTGGGATATTGAAGCTTGAAGTTTGCAGTGGCTTTGAGAAAAGAGGATCCGAATTACAGTCATTTAAACGAAATTAGAAATTATTAGAAACATGCTGTCCAAAGTTCCTTTTCATACAGGTTTGATCACATCTGCGACCAGGTGAAGAGCCACCCTGTGGAGATACTGGTTTTGATTTCATTATTATTATTATATTATTATTATTACATCTGATGACGTGAAGAAGATTTTAATCAGGGGAAGTCTGAACGAGACATAACAAAGGACCTTTGAGGGATTTTAGGGAACAGGGTAAACTTGGAATTTCTAAGCTGGAAACAAGGGAACACTAGTGAAAGTAGTAAGGGAACAAAGGAACTCATTTATGAAAAATGATAATTGTAGGGAACAACTTGATGAATGTTCTGATTTATCTTACAGGGAACACGGGAATAAACATAAAAACAACTGGGAAGCAAGGGAACATTGACCCCCTGGGAGGGTCTTATGACAAGTAGAATACGAGAAAAAATAAACCACCAAGGAAAATTAAATTTGAAACAAGTAAATTTGAAAGTCAGTTAAACTGAAGCATTAAACTTTACATGAGTTACATATTTACATCACTAAAGGCAGCATTAATTATGCATAAATTACAAATGCTTCAATCTTAAAAAGCTGAGAAATAGTTCGATTGATATTAACAAACATGTTCAGGGGTTAAAGGATCCACTTCCAAAAAATGTCCCTATGTTGTATTTGTTGCATATATGGCCGACAATAAATAAGCAACAACCTTTAAATTCATAGGATGAAACAATTCGTTGAAAAATCAACGTACCGTAAAAGCTCTATTAAGCCCCGGGGGCTTATTTAACTTCAGAGACACCAGAGTGGGGCTTATTAGAGAGGGGGCTTATTCACAAAGTCAAATGACAAGGCTATAAACAATAACTTTTTAGGTCATTCACCTCATATTTTGCGGAATCAACACACATTCTTACTAGTCAAATACACAAATTCAACGCAGTTTTAATCGCAAACCATATCAAAATTAACTTCCAAACTTGTTTTAGATAATAAACGGAAAATCTTTGGTATCCTCTCCCATTTGATATAAGTAATAGAGAGAGGGGCTTATTTAAAATTTCGACTCAGAAAGGAGGGGTTTCATAGAGAGGGGGGCTAAATAGAGCTTTTATGGTAGATATATCTAAAGAACATCCTAGCAACATTTCCGATAGAAATCTTAGAATCGATCTCAATAATATAACCTATGGATATTAACTGCCACAAGCAGCAATCGTTCTTCGACCTTTCCAAGCCAACCAATAGATAAATGTAAGCACGAGAGATTGAATGATATTTAAAAAAGGTTGGATCTGAAGATGCATGTAAAATTGAACTTGGGGTTTATCAGAGGAGCCTGTGACGAAAATGTTTCATACTCCTCAAATTCATCTGAAATTGGATAATATGAATTCTCTAAGTATTTATGCATATGTGCATGGAATCGAATCATCCAGAAAATTGACTGTTTCATTTACGCTAGGATAAGGGGACAGAAATATTCTCAAAGTTTAGTCTGTTTGATTTGTTCCTAACCTAAAAAATGGGTTGTCCGAAACTGCGGGGCATGAGTTAAACTGAAACATTTCCTCTACCGATTGAGATTCAAGACACGGTTTTTGAATTGATTCATTAATCCATTGTAACTTTCATAACAACTTGGCTTGAAACCTGGTCCGAACGCCAGAACTAACAACTCTTTTTAATTAGAGCTAAAACGCTACTATTTCAAATAAATTGCATGCTGGTCAACCAGCATCCTTTGCAAAATTACAAATATGTCTGAATTTGTCCATCTACAATGCGTGTTTCATAAAAAAACTTTTTGTAATTACTTGAATCGTATATACCATCAATTTGGCTTTCTTCACTATCAGTCACATGGCTTACCTCGTCTCCATTACGAGATTCACCTGCAGAGTCACTTCTCTGTGATTGCTGAGACGAGAACTGTAAGCCTCGTATCCACTCAGTGATGTCATCTTTCTTTCTTGGACTCGACGACGCGAAGACTGAGTCATGATGTTCATCGTGTTCATGCAGATCTAGATGATTTTGGCTCGGAAATCCAGCGCGGAAGATATTATCACTAATAGAGCAACAGGACTGTCTGTTTTTCAGCAGTTTATGTAAGTTACTTGAATCTCTGTATTCAAATCTGCCATCAGTTTGATCGACAGAGGCGACTCGAAATAGCAAATCATGCACGCTCATTGGTCGATTACTACTTGATTTCAAGATTCGAAGCGAATCTGCGCCTTCAGTTGGGCTCTCAGAAAATCTTCTCAATGCATCACTATTGCTCGAGGTTGAAGGAATCGATCGAAGGCTTTCAGAACGACGAAAAATTCTTGAACCTCGAGCTGAATTTCTTCGCATTTGTCGACCTTGATCTTCGTTCGATTTGAAATCTGCGAAGACATCTTCATTGTTTTCAAACCGATCCTTGACTTTGTCAACGAGCATGGAAATACTTTTAGGCCGGTCGTTTCTTCTTGCTAAGTTCTCTTTCGACTGCCAGCGAAGATTAATTGATTCCGTGGACTTGAAAAAGCTCTTAGGCCTAGGACTGTCCTTTGAATGCTTACTACGCTCAAAAATATTTCTCAAAAAACCCTTCCTTTTACTGACATGACTTTTCGAGGCTGTGATTGGCTCTTTGTTATCACGTGACTCACTCATGCGGTGGTATTGAAATTCTATAGCATTTATGACGTCACCTTCATTTTCTTTTTCCTCCTGAACTGCGAATTTTTGAGGCATAAAATATCTGGTTTTCTTTCTGAAGCTTTCTCGGAACTTCCTAAATCCTCGGTGTTCACTGACCGGTGTCTTAACAGGAGTTCTCTGTCTTGAACTTTGAGCAACGTTTGTTTTCGACGCTGATCTCCTCAAATCTAAATTACTCAGACTTCGACTATTTCTGTGATGTTTTTTATGAAGTTTGTCTTGTGACTGGGCGGATTCTTTTGCATTCGTTAAAAGTTGCTTAAAAATGTCTCTCTCGGTTGTAAGATAAGGAACTGTCTCCCTTCTGTCACCATCAAGTTGTCCGTTGTCCCTTTCACCAATATGTCCATTTTGTAATCTCCTGTTTCGCAACTCAACTTTACTTCCATAAACTAGATTTTCTTTGTCAACCATTTTTCTTGAGGATGACAAATTATCCATACTTTTACAACGACGATTACCACTTCTGGTTCTCTTATTTGTGACTTGTTCCACATTTGGAATCTCCTTTTGCAAACAACGCACCCCATTTGGGGTAGCCTCGTGTTCAAGAATCGTGCCATTATCCATAGATCTTTTATCAACATCACTCTTGCTACCTTTAACTCTATATTCAACTATTGGAAGCCCATTTGGCACTTTCAAATCAACGTTCAATCCAGTACCGTTTGCAGCTCTTTTATCGTCATTAGAGCACAAATGTTCCTGTTTTCTAACGTGGTTTGCATCTCCATTTCTCGCACCATATTTAGGAGGCAATTTCTTGTCTAAGCTTTGCCGTATTGGTTCGTGTCCATTGCTTACATGCTGATAAATAATAATTTTCTTTCCACTCCCAACGTTCTTTTCTTTAACCTCTTCGATCTTTTCTTTGGTAACAGTCTTCGACATATTCGCTCCACCGTTCGGCACTCTAATTCCCGTGCTTTCTATTGGTTTGTTATCAACTCTCCAAAGTTGTCCGGGTTTGTACCTCTCTCTGTTGCCCCCCTCTCTGTTGCCCCCATTAGCAACTTTGATCTCGGACACACCGCATTTCCTCAAACCATCATTGATCTCTTTGACAAAATCGCTAGGGGGTTCCTGCGTTCTATCTAACTCGTCTTCTGAACGGCTTTCCACTCTCTCAGCATCTGATAATCCACCTGAAGCGTACCCCGTCTCTGACAAAAAGTCGAACGCATGTTCTAAAGATCGGTTGATGCAGGCGATAAAACTCCCACGAGTCCTCTCGAAACTTCTGTCATGATCTGAGAGGCTGTTCAATTCTTCTTTAGAGGATGTTGTGTTTTCTCTCATCTGAAAAATAAACAAGAGAATGTAAATAAACAAGACTACAACAAAACCATAGTTTATCTCAAATATTTAGACCAAAATCATGGACACTTTGCTAAATGTACTAATCTGCAAATAACATCGGAAGTTTTGTCAAACATAAAAGAAAGACGAAGGTGGAAATTTTCATAAATTTGAAAAGATTTGCAAGCCAACTAAAGTTTGGTGTTGCGTGAGCAAGAGAGCAATGAAACTTCGCTAGCAATTTTAAGCATGCGAATTACCAAGTTTTTCATTCTGTCGATGGATGACTAAAAGATTTCTTGAAAAGGATACCCTTGAACTATGAAAGAGAGACACGTGTTGTCTTAACGGACAATAAACAATAATATGATTCCATAATAAAAAAACTATATAGAAATACAACATGTTTACTTGAAAAGAGCACGTTCAGATTACACTTGAAACTGTAGAAAACACAACAAATGCATGCCAAATGTCAAGTATTGTACTACTAAATTTGTTGCTATGTGACTAGATTAGTTTTCGACAAAAAATAGCAATGTGTATTTTGAAAAGAGCACATGAGATTTTTGAAAAAAATTTGGTTTAGTGTGACTTATGTACGATGCTCATAAAATAGTCAATTCAGTTCAAAAGATAGCCTTTATTTTCTTAGTTGTCTTTGGAAAGATTCAGCACAAACTTTGTGTGCTGTGAAAATGTTTCAAGAAGCAAAATTAACAAATCTAGCTAAATCTGTTCTTTCATTTGTCGATGTTTTTCTAAGAGAGATCAAGCTAAAATCAGCCGCGAAGAATCGCGAAGTAAAAGTGCGAATCAAAGACGTGAAACGTTGCACATTCTTAGGAAAAACGAGTCCACAGCCCTAGAAGGTTCGACTGGATAATATCAATCCTGCCATTGGTCTATTTTGAAAGATATAAACAATACTTTCTATTGAATCGTATACCATACCTTATAAACAAGCACGTAATTTAGATAGGTAGCTGCATCATACTATAGTTGAATCAATCAATGNACTTTGTGTGCTGTGAAAATGTTTCAAAGAGAGATCAAGCTAAAATCAGCCGCGAAGAATCGCGAAGTAAAGACGTGAAACGTTGCACATTCTTAGGACAAACGAGTCCACAGCCCTAGAAGGTTCGACTGGATAATATCAATCCTGCCATTGGTCTATTTTGAAAGATATAAACAATACTTTCTATTGAATCGTATACCATACCTTATAAACAAGCACGTAATTTAGATAGGTAGCTGCATCATACTATAGTTGAATCAATCAATGAATCATTCGTTCAATCAATGAATCAATCATTCGCTCAATCAAAAAACTAACTAACCAACCAAGCAATCACACACTCAATCACTCAATCAATAACTCAATCATTTAATCGATCGATGACATAATCCATTATTTCGCAATGGTATTGATCAAAAGCCGCAAATTAATTAGTGTTTATGATTGAATTCAAACAATACAAGTACCATGCGGCCGTAAACAGATTCATCCAATTCATTCATGAGATTAAACCCAGCTCATAAATTGTCACGAGCCTGTGCACAACTTCGCAACCAAAACTTTAAAACTAGAACCTTCCACTAAAAACAAAATAGGCACCCATCTTGTTTATTGCTTCTTTCCTTCTACTTCCATTGTTGTCAGTCTAGCTTCTCGTTCTCATTTCGCCCAAACAGGCCTAAAGTTTACGACGCATACTTAAGATATTTTGACATTCGTTTTGTCAAGTATCAATCTAAAAAGTTGGTAAACAAACGCTTGAAACCGTCTATAAACTGTCTTATATTCAAACTGTCTTATCGCAACACTACACAGCTTCAACGCGCTAATTCATCTGTCGATCTTAAGTGTTCTGGGAGTGCTTTTCTTTTCTACCCACGCAAAGTTTGAGATCCCTCAAAGAAGACCTACAGCATTTGAAGAATTCTAGAGACAATTTTGCTCCTAGGAATTTTTACCCTAACTTAAAACAAAAAAGCAGTTGAAGCATTCTTAGGGCACCTTCAACAACCATCCTTTTCATATTAGTTTAAAAAAAGGCCTGAACATTGTCTTCATTAAGATGAGATTCACATCCTTCACAGTTTTGTCCCCGTCAATGCTGCTAATCTTGAAAACATCTAGTTTCTGCTCGCTCACAAAGTAAGACGAACATTATTACGGAGGCCAATTAGGTTCAATACCATACGAAGTATGTTCTTGGAATCAGCAATATTATTGACAAAGTTCTTCGGTAATTATTGGCAGTCAGTTAAATCAACATGCAGGTTTGCCGAGCCAAATAAAACAATCATTCTGTGGTATTCCATAACAACTAACTCAAATCAATTCTTTCTACGTCTGTTTAAGAATTGAGTTCAACCTATAACGCAGAAACTAGCAATAATTCAGCTAACAGAAGCAAATAAATATGAAAGAGACAAGTACAAGAAAGAGATTTCGAAGAAAGTTGAATTAAAACTTGGGTAGCAACGATGTTTCTACTTGTGATGTTTATCATCAAATTATTATAACAACAAGTTCAACAAACGAAGACATACTTCAGATAACGCAAAGCGGAAAGAGGCCATTAAAAAGTAGCTCACAACTAGAAAATTCCGAACACTCTTACCATATTTAGACATCAAATATCGGATCAACTGACATCAAAAACCAAGTCACAACAATACTGCATTTTTGCACACAAATGGAAGCAAACGACGCTTCGTTAAAACAGGAAAGAAGCCAATGCAAAGCGGAAAGAAGCAATTACAAAGCAGCTCACTACTAAAGTGGAAAATTTAAAACAAACTTACCATATTTAGATACCAAAATTTCAATCAACTAAAATCGAAAACCAAGTCACAGCATTACTACATTGCACTACATTCGAAGCAACCGGATGTCATCAGACAGGAACGAAGCCATTTGACGGCGGAAAGAAGCCACTACGAATCATGCTTAAATGTGTACGAGCATCTGTGTGATGGTTTAACAAGATAAAGCTTTGGTTTCTTAGGCCATACAGAATAGGTGATTGAAGCATTGAATAGAAATGCGATATCAAGAGAATTGGTCGGTATTCAATACTTATAGTGATCTAAAGAAAAGTATTGTGTTTGGAAGCATGTGGCAACAGGTTGTAGGCTATTACAGACAGCAGGAGATCTTTTCATACACGTTTAGATTTTGGTGTGAATCAGCAAGCACTTGTCAAAGAAAAGATCATATTCACTTGTACTGGAGCTATTTCAAGCTAAACTGCAAACCACTGGAACAGCGAAGGCTTCTCATAATATTGAGGAATGTCATTGAAACTGGTAGAAATTATTTAAAATGAATTGTCTGAAATTCACAGAAACTTCACAGTTATTTATAAACCTTTAACTAGCGATTGCGGGAGAGAATTAAGAATACAAAGTTATTATATTAAGGATGTTAATAATGAAATTACGAATCGAAATAAAATTGCAAAAGAAACGAAACACTTCCAATTCTTGGTTTGCAACATTCAACAATGTTTTTAAAGACTTCCAACAGCAAAACATTATTTCTAATATGAAGTTTCTTCTACTAGCGCAGCAAAATGCCTTGGAGCAAGCTTCTTGTAAATTTAGTCTCAGAGATGGTAAACATGATTTTAGAAAGTTGACTGTTTCTTTTTTAGTAACATTTATGTAACCCTTCTTTGCTTTAGAAGTGGAAATAAAGATAATCTGACTGACATACATGATAATGTGAAAGTTGAAGACTGATGGTCTAAAATTGGCACATCTATATTCAAATCTTACATTTGAAAAATCTAGTATCTTTAAACAAACATATCGTCTTTAAATTCCACGGTACCATTTCTAATATTGTTTAATCATGACTTCTCTCTTGAAAACTTTCAACATATGAATGACCAATAAACTTTCTTTATATCTTTCTGAAAGCCCAAACCACGTTTTCTAATCTTATACTATCACTTTTAAAAACGCATCATTTACTGCTTATATCTTTATTGAAAAGTTTAAAGCAAAATAGCGATGTTGCTCGTAACGTTAAAGGTAATGTGTCCATACAAGTAGGCCTCCCGGAGGAAGGCATGTGATCAACTAAAATTTCTTTTCAATCACGCATAAAAGGTTGCTTTGGGACTGCTATTGAAATCTAGCAAACAGACATTCCATAAAACAAGGGACGGATTAAGAACGCTTTGTTCCCACTGCCTGTGACGTTTATCATTATGTGATCACAAAAGGTTGCTTGCAGCAATTTCCTCTATTCATGTGATCAGTTTGAATGTCAACCAATCATTTGCCGAGAATTTGATGGATGTTGACAGGTTGGGGATACGCTGGCCTTATATATGGACACATTACCTTTAAGATAGACATCCATCTTCAACAATCAAAAGTTCTTATCACGAGAGACAAGCAACCAAAAAGCATTGAATATCTTTGTATCGCTATCTAAACGAAATGATTATATCTTTTCTTCTGAGACAACAAACACCTGCAAATAAACCTTCGAATTCTTTGTTACTTATCAAATCAGTTGCTGGAAAAGGACAGCCCATCTTGAGATAAAACAATGTGCTTTTTGGAAAGGCGATTCTTATCTTGGTTGAAGAAAGAGGAAACTAAAGAAGCCTCGTTTTGTTTTATTATGAGAATTTCCTCGTTGTCTGGTGGTTTGGTCTAGACATCAGAAAGCGGTGAATAAATAACAAATAAAAACGTGCTGAACATCACAGGGAAATATTGGCTCACAGAGATGAACAGTAACCAGAGCGAAGATTGGGATTCCACAGGGATCTGTCCTAGGTCTTGTGCTCTTTAGCATCTTTAGTAATGACATCTTTGTCATGAAAGGAGCCAACAGAAATTACCAAGCTTCTAAACAATTTTTTATGGGACGAATATTGTAATATTACTATACTATAATAATAATACTATAATATTGTAATCGAACATCCACGACGCTTTTTCGATCACAGATCACAATAATTACAGTAAGTTCGTGATTAAAAAGCAAGAGACTGAGGATAGATTCCTGGGGAACTTCCAACAAGAAGACTAGAAACGACAGTACCATTCTGATATTGAATGCAGCCTGACGGCATAAAGCAAGGCTAAAGAATGTAGAAGTGGAGATATTGGTCGATTTGGAATACAAGCAACGGAGATTGAACCTACATTCGAAACTTTCGAATAGAATTCGAAGTCCTGTTTCTAAATAGTCGAATGAGCTACCCATAGAGCTGCCACTACAGTATACGTTGAGTCCTCGTAATAACGATCTAGACTACAGATGCCTTAGTAACTAAAACCAGAATACTAAATAAAAACCCAGCAAGGAAAAAACTGATTTTATACATTACCAAAATTTGCTGATGAAGACTACTTCTACCCATCATCACCTTTTCAACCAGTCTTCCACGAAAAAAACTCGATATTCAAATTTTTAAACTAGTTCTGTTCTGATTCAAGACGTACACAAATCTAAGCAAATTTTTTTGAGACTGAACTTTTAAATCAATTCACGACGAAATATAATCCATATGACAAAGCCACAAAATTTCAACTGCCGTATTTCTTACGCATTTCTACCTATATAGACTATTGCATTTTACGAACCACCTGATCAAAATGACGTCATTTAGTGCAAGTACGGGCTTTGACTCGGCAAGAAAGGAAATAAAAGTCGCATTGCATTCATGGTCGGTAAGATGAGTCACAGAAAACACGCGACATCTACCATATCACATGACATCTACCAAGTGTTAAAACAGTCTTGCAAGGCAACGTTTAGGTGCAACATTTCTCTCAAATCAAAGTGAAGCTACCATTTTGGTGATGACTTATTGTTACATTTGGTGGTTTCATAATTTCTTCAATCCTCAGGTCAAAACTGCGTTCACCGATTTTAGGCGTCTTTGACACGTTCGCGTGCCAGCAATGAAATGCACGTGCCAGCAATGTTGCTTATTGATGTAATTGAAAATGCAAGTAAATAAGCATGGTCTGACCATATTTTCTGCTAACATCGTCAATTTCGTCAATTTCAACCACAGAAATTCGATGTTTTCAGGGTTTGTTTGCTCAAGCAGGTAGTTCCTGGAAGCAGAAAATGTGTTCACGTAGACGAAGAAGGAAGTATGCAGAATAAAGGGTGCGTGTCAATGCCGCAAAGATGCTTCTTATCGGGGAGTTAAATGAAAAGAAAAGGTAGGAACGCGCAAGTACATAAAAAGAAAAATATATTGACATAGATTGATTTTATATAATGCCAATCATTCAAACTGGTATACGAGAATTCCTCAGGGATACATGCTTGGTACACTATTGATAAGCACCAATGTTTAGAACATTATCGCATAGCTATAAGGCCGTATTGAACAAGAATTAATCACACGTATCAACCAATGGGTAAAAAAGCCTTAATTAGCCGCCTAAACATACCTTGGAAAGACATGTTCTTTTTTCTTGCAATCGTAACATAATCTAACAAAATGTCAAGATAGACCTACCCTGGATCAGAGCTGCCAAGAAGAGCAACGAAACCCGTCTGTAAGACCAATGAGCAACTACTGCAAGCCTCTGATCTAGGGTAGATAGCGGTCGAGGTTGATTGGCTAATGAGACAAAGAAATTGCCTCAGGGTCTCTTCGTTGATGACTCAGTTGACCTGTAAAATCGAATACCTTCGGCATTACTCTTGTTTTGAAGAAGAGACAAATAAATTGCATCAAGAGTCTCTACGTTGATGATTCAATTGACCTGTAAAATCGAATACCTTCGGCATTACTCTTGTTTTGAAAATGCTAGAAGTTTCTAGCAAGAGAATACCGTCGGTATAAATCTATTGACCATTCAGGTATTGAAATACAGCTACGTTACGTCATTGTTCAGGTATATTTGGAAGATTGTCAAGACACAGGTGCTTTCTAGAATGCGTTTCAAAATACCGCTATGCCACAATAAACCAGGAGAAACTATGCTATAATAGACTAGGGAAACTATGCCACAATAAACCAGGGAAACTAATGTGACCATTAAGAACATTAAAGAGCTAAGGTATCCCCTGTAGAAAGGCAAATAAAGACAAATTCGCGCCTGCTTGTCATCAAGAAAGTTTCTAGAGGTTTCGAGAAGCATAATAGAGAATTACTGAACACGTTTAAAGGACGAGGCATCACCTGGAACAGAGTTAGCGTGAAGCAAATTCATGCATGCTCAATCATTATGATCAAACTGTATTACTTTGAATTAAAATAGAACCGCATGCAGTAAATGTATTAAGCTGGAAAATGCTTCAGAAATAATTAACTATATCGGAGTCTCATATCAAATGAAACTGTATTCAAGACACTTTAACCGGACAATTTTTGAAATAAAAGCACGAAGGATAGAAGCTACGTATCAAAATCCCACCTCCTCGCTCCGACGTAAATTGCAAGAAATTTGTTTACCCTTCTTCAACAGTATGAACTGTAAGAGCTGCAACCACAAACGCTTACGAAGTGCAACACAAAAAAAACCTTTATTTACCATTTCGTCCAATAATATACAAAGGGAATTGCAATATTCATCTACGTATTCAAAGTCTGCTTAATTCTCACCTCATCGACGTACGTTTCTCGCGCAATTCGTTTGCTTTTCTTCGATGCCTCAACCCCAAATGCTCACGGATACTACACACGAAAAACGTTGTCTTAACAAATACGTTGGAAAATACTAAATACCACACAGGAAAACGGCAACATCCGGCAACATCCTTGCCAGCACTGTTTTATACCTCTAGGTCAGTAGCGGTTTACCAGTAAAATTATTTTTATTTTTATGGGTCAGTTCGTTTTCCTATATTCAAAATAAGTGCAACCGTCCCAACGAATTTTATGATTTGAGAAGAGTGAAAAGAGAATTATCTTTTGCTAAAATTCCCTTTTGTGTATCAACGAACAAATTAAAGGTTAACTTAGAAGTGAGAATTATGAAGCGTCTGTAACTTTAGAACAGTACGACTGACTTTAGTAAAATAAATTCTCATATTTATGTTTCTTTCCACTATAACATGAGCTATTGTTTATTCAGCTCGGTAAAAATCTATGATTGTATACTTTGGCAAATGCAGAAGCCTTTTTGACTCTTTCGGTCGCTTTGATATTTTGTAAATGTTATGTTTGTCTTGAAAAATGAAAAACTGCGATCAATAGGGTTGCAAGAAGAATAAATTTCGTAGATAAAGAAAACAAAGATTTCAAATTTCTGCAATCTCACCTCTATATAATTTGAGAGCACTGGCATTTACTTGAAGATCTTCATCAAACAAAATTCATTTCAAAACAAACACATCGGTCCAGAGGCCATTTTTACTCAAATAACGACACGCTTGCAGGTTTTAAAATATGAAATTCTCCACAAAACGTATTGACAGTGCTCGTACCTCGGTAATCTGACGGATTTATAGATTTACACAGAATTAAAGAGAGCACTAGACAATAGTAAGAGCATCAAACATAACATTCTAAAAAGAAGAAAAGACTGCACGTGGAAATGTCTAAAACCAAAACAAAATGAAAAGAAGTCACAGCATCTGCTGTTACGAGTGAAATTAAGAGCGAAAGATTATCGCAGATTGAAGACAATAGGATTGAACTAAACAATGCATTGTTCAATCGAACTCATTGTTCTGAGTTAATTAGCTGTTGGTCAGATATACGTTTTAAACAATAGAGGTTACAGTATGGACAAGACAATAGAATGCAGAACTAAACGGAGACTGTTTGATTCTGATCTCCTTGCTCTTTTAACTTCCAAAAGAAAACAAAACAATACATTGTTCAATCAACCCCATTGTTCTTAGCTAATTATCCGTTGGTCAGATCAACATTCTAGACAATAGAAGATAAGGAAAGCAGAAGAACAAAGAACTTAAAGATAGCAGAAACAGTTTCATTTGGATGTCGTCGCTCTTTTAACCTCTACAAGAAGACGTATCAGCCATTGTCTTTGCAGATACAGTCAAAACAGTATTGTCACTTCAATGCTGGATACGTCTGATATAAAAAGGAGAAAGGATTCGACAAAAGATGAGTGATTTTGCGAGGAAGATAGAAGATGTCATCAAGAGAAGATGCAAAGTACATTGACATGAATCTAACAACGCTGTAGCACAGCTTACAGACAGATCTTGCTCTGATCCAAAGTACAAAACGTTCTTTCTTTGATTGACAAAGACCCCTTCAACTATCATATTCATCAAAGCACCTTAGTAGACATCTTGGTTGAGATCAGTTTTATTTGTAACAATTGAGGGTTTAGTTTGCGGGAAGGGGGAAGGAAGGGTAGGGCATTCCAAAAATAGAATACATCATTGTTGGGACAGTATTGGGGACTATTGATGTTTCAAAACAAAGCATACAGGATAGTCTACGTTTTGATAGAAGGTCAGGGTTCACCAGAAGTTGAATAAAATTGTGTAGAATAAGGAGAAACGATGCTTTGTAACAATGCATAAAATACAGCTTTATTAAATTCTAGTTTCAATACAAATGCAGTGGTCAATAATTAGTTGGCAGCAAACTTGGTTAGTTTTTGCACATTTCCAAGAAGAGAAGGTCCATGAAAAACAGCTAAAACGGGTCTATAATGAAACCAAAATTAATGCAAATTAAAGAACTGTTTGGTTGTGTTGTCTCTTCTGAATCAAAGTTTTGAGCTAGAAATCAAGCTAACGAAAGCTGGGTTCCTACTGGGTGATTACGAGGCTGGGTGATTCTTATGATGGATTTCCACTATTTGCAAAACTTCGCACGCGTTGCATTCATATTGTTCTGCAACAAAGGATTTTGCTCTTGGATGGACGCTTCTTCGGAGTTAGCCAATCAAATCAGTTGAAATTGTAGTGCGCGCGACAATTTAAACTTCGTAGAAATCCAGCTTTATGGTCAAAATAAAAGCAGTAATTTCTCATCGCGATAAAATATTGTTTCTCTGTGCGTTAATCGCGATTGGATAAGCAGGCTCGAAAATTATAAAACTCAGCAGCAAGGAAATGGATTTTACCAGCACGCGGGCGTTCATTGAAAGCAGAAACAAGCAAAACTTTGATTTGACGGAACTCATCACTTATTTACCTGCAGTTTAAATTCAAAAACTCTGTTTGATTTTCCCGCTCTTTATCCAAGAAAGCTTTTCTGACGTAAATTTAACAACGATGCGATGTCATTGAAGATTTTATAATCCTCCCGGTTTGTGTAATCAAACTCGTCACTCTTATGTTGTCATTCCATAGTAAAGGCTCTTTTGGCCTTACAGAACTTACAGATCTTATACAAGAAGCGGTACAAAATCTCGAGGAATTAAGATTGCAAATATTTTTAAAGGAAACTTTCGATTGAATGTTGCTAGAACGTTGGATCCAAGGTTGTTGCTTCTTGTTCAAAATTTGTGAAATTTTACCAAAATATTGAAATTAAGTCGAATTTAAGTTGGAGTATCTTCAGCACAATCTGCGGGGTTGGGCAAGTACTGTATGTTCTCTTGTCCCATGAGCATCCCTAAAGTTGGAAAAATCTAGACTGATCTGTGAAATACATTTGGTTAAGATTCTGGAAGAAGAGAAAGTTTTCATGCAGAACGTATCTCTTTACTATTGCTTTCTAAGCTTGCGCGACAAAGTGTTCAAAAGTCAAATAAACAAGAAATAGTGAAAGATATCATAACTACTTTGTACACAAAAATATTACTGTGATAATGGCAAATTCACTCACAAATGCAATAAAAACAACACTGACCTTCTTCAAGACTTTCACCTCAAAACAAATCACGCCATCGAAATCATCACGCACTCACGTAGGACATCAACCTTTATTCTTCCACTCCCATCAACAAAATGCCTCATCATTTTACCTCCACTGCTTCAAATACAGTTCCAGCAAAATATATTTACCAAGCATGGTACAAAGATCATGAGGTCGTTATCGAGTATTTGCTAAAAGGTGTTAAGATAACCGCTTTTCGATTCTTTCCGTCTTCAAACAAATCGGTCTTCGCACAAAGGCTATCCTGTCTCTATTATTGATTCAGGTTAACAGGCTAGGCATCCTTGACAGGCAGAGCAAAAACAGCAGTCTTGTTTGGGCTATCTCTAAACTACGGAATATGCATTGATGGCATGGAATGACTAAAGGAATGGAACGGAATGTCCCCATGACTCTACCGATCTACTATGAAGCTTGGGGAATCTAACATTGCAACATAAAAAGTCTTCCTTTGCAGCACAAAGAGACATGTCACTATTCCAAGTTCCAGATATCAGCGGTCTGAATCTCTATAAACATGGCATGACACCAAAATTCTCTCCAGTTTGGTTTGAAAGTTGAGAAATCCTACTTAGATAAATTTGAGTTGTCTTTACAGTCATCTATGGATGTTTTGCAAGAAAATTTTGCCTCCGTTTGCAGACATGAAGTTTTTAAACGACTCCACCATTTGATTCCATCAAGCCATTATTCCATTCTATCATTCCATCATTCAATTACACCTTTCTGTTCCATTTCTATTCGATTTCTTTCCTACACTCTATATTCCATGTTCCATATTCCATGTTTTAGAGCCGTCTTGTTAGTCGAATTGATTGTATGAAAGTGCTGCATAATTTGCTGAGCAATTAGGCTGTCTAACAGACATGAAACCTGAACTAACGCAAACTTGCTGTTATGACATGAGCACATTTCGTCGATATTGGACCTCTTAAAACTAACAATGCAGCACTTGTTGGCTAATAGTTTCAGGGAGATGAATAGCTTCACCGAAGGAAACTAATACCTAAGTGTTACTTTGAACTGAACTTTATGTCTTAGTTTTGTATATTGGGTACGTGACGCTTCGTCGATGACTTTCGCCGACAAAAGGTCGAAATGAAGCAATTTCAACAAATTTTATTTCACAACATAGAAATACATTTACGTAGGCCATCAGTTGTAGTTAATTAGCAATTAGTTAATGCTTTATCAAAGTTGATGATCGGTGATTCCAAACCTGCCGCATTCTGAAAACAATAAGCTTGGCAAAAACCAAAATCAGAATTTTTATTCAGAGAGCAGGTCAAACCGAGAATTTCTGTTAAGTCTACCTAACTCTGACAATCTGCTTGTGCAGGCAAAAGGTTTTGAAAGAACCTGTCAATACCTAATCTACGAAAGAGGGAAAATCNGTTATGACATGAGCACATTTCGTCGATATTGGACCTCTTAAAACTAACAATGCAGCACTTGTTGGCTAATAGTTTCAGGGAGATGAATAGCTTCACCGAAGGAAACTAATACCTAAGTGTTACTTTGAACTGAACTTTATGTCTTAGTTTTGTATATTGGGTACGTGACGCTTCGTCGATGACTTTCGCCGACAAAAGGTCGAAATGAAGCAATTTCAACAAATTTTATTTCACAACATAGAAATACATTTACGTAGGCCATCAGTTGTAGTTAATTAGCAATTAGTTAATGCTTTATCAAAGTTGATGATCGGTGATTCCAAACCTGCCGCATTCTGAAAACAATAAGCTTGGCAAAAACCAAAATCAGAATTTTTATTCAGAGAGCAGGTCAAACCGAGAATTTCTGTTAAGTCTACCTAACTCTGACAATCTGCTTGTGCAGGCAAAAGGTTTTGAAAGAACCTGTCAATACCTAATCTACGAAAGAGGGAAAATCGAATGCTTAATTCTAAATCGCAAAAAAGTCTTTTGAGATCCAGTTATCAGACGCAATGCATCTTGGTAAATTCCCAGACGCTATCTCTTAAGTGTAGTCGTAGTAGTCTATCAATGGCCCTTGGCACTAATTTTTGGCAGAGAAAAAGATTTCAAAATTTCAGTATTTAATCAGGCTGGATATTGTCTGCAACTAACAAACAAGAAGTAGTCAGCTAAATACAAACATAAGGGAAATATCAACGATATTAGCACTGTTCCGCAAAATGTCTAGCTCACTATCTAGACACAATTAGCAAATACATCTGAAAATCGTAACTAACAAAACACATCTAAACACACAGAAACACCCTAGCGACAGACAAGGGGTATTCATGGTCAAATAGACGAAAACAACTCATACAGCCTCTTGTGAGATTTATACGCTGAACTAAGTTCTTGCATTATAAGCTTTATGGCATGCATGTATTGTCATAAGATTTACAGTTTCCTCGTTAAACCAGCTAATCTGGATTTAATATTACGCCTGACGTGGCCATACTTTTTTGACAATCCTCGATTAGACATAGCCTCTTGTCACCTATGACCTCTGCACTGTGGCGTTTGACCTCTGTCACCTCTGCCCTATGAATTTCGGAGTCCTAGTTGGTGGCAAAAAAATGAGCATTTTCCAAAGAAATAAATATTGCACACTTTCGCTCTTCGTCGTTGTGAGTGCCAGATTGTCATTTACAACGAAGAAGGTGGATACAACAAGGACAAATTCTTGCAGTCCGCAACAAAGAAAGAACAATCTTTTGGTAAATCTAAAGGGAGCTTAGCCTCTAAGTAAACTAAGAGGAAGTGCTTGCAAGAAAACCTCACAATAGCAAAGAAACGTTTCTTATCTACACAATCATTCAAGAAACAAAAGATATTCCGGCCAGCTTGCTATGTTAAACATAAAATCCAGGTAGGCCAGACAAAAATCTTTACCCCATGATCAAAGCTTTTATTTAGCGACACCAACAGCCACCAACAACACAATCAACCAACAAAAGCACAAATTTGTTTTTTCCTCCCAATTTCCCAGACAAAAGACTCCACGCTGAGTTGAAAATCTCATTATCCGCCATCTTGACTCAAAGTTCCAGGTGTGACACTGTTAACACGTGGTCCATGGAATGATTTCTTTTTGCTAACCCTCGGACCCCTGTTGTAACTTAGGGTCGTTGCCAGATTATCGTTAAATTCTTATTGTATTGCTCAAGTAAAAAAGTAGGTTTAGATCGATGATGAGCCCCGATTGTAATGTTAAGCTGACTGTTTTATGAATTGCAAATAAAAACAAATCTTTAAAATCAGGCCTGACCGACAGCTTAACAAACAATAAGCAGAATACCAGAATACAGTTAAGATTAAAGAAATGGGCGTTCTGCAAAACGTCTTAACTCTATGGAGTTGTAGGATATAATTTTGCGATGCTTATGCAACCAGACAGCGATCCAGATCTTTGAAAGAAATTAAAAACAGTGACCCAACGAAAGTTGAAACGTCTCGACAGCAGTACTTCAAAGATTTTCGAGAAAGAAAATATATCTACGCCTGCTTTCTTCTATTTTCGTATCAATAGCACGGTTGCTAAGTGGTTAAAATCAATTGAAAAATGATATCGAGTTTATCTGGGAACCGAGCTTCAAATAAGCAAATTGATAGGAAGCAAGAAGGAACGGCCTAAAGTAAAGCGAGAAGCGACATACCTTGTTACAAATCTTCCATAACAAAACACGACTGCTAGATCATCAACTGTCACCGATTTAGCAAACTAACATGATAAAACGTTTCGGGCTGCTTTCAGAATCTCTTTTTATGAAACACATTTAGATTCATCGTCTGAGTTTGAGTAATAATTGCTGAAAAGCAGCTGCAACCCACAACATTAAAACATTGTTTTTCATCAGATATTCACAGTGGTTTTCTATTTCAATAAGTCCACAGAATATTACAGATCACTTCTAAAGATTGTTTTTATTTTTCTTTCTTGAAATAATCATTTTATTCAATTAAAAATAACCCTAGTACTGTATGAAATTTACAAATAAAATGCAATGTAGATCAAAGAACCTTAAGCTAAACTCAAATAAAACTTAAATATGTCGACAGCGTTTAATATTCCTGGACATAAAAGAAGCGAGGAGGGACGTCGGAAGGCGCAAAAGAATGGGAAAACACTGAACAGGGATTAATGCATATTTAATGTTGCTTCTAACTTTGGCAATATTCTTGAGCCTGAAGCTACAAAATTTTCAATTGCCTTATAAACAGATTGTCTTCTCATAATATTTACCACCAAAAATCTTACTCCCAATTCTCCAAACAAGTAGAAAATCAGCTCCGCTTACCCAGAAACAAAACAGCTTTAATTCTCCTTCGGACAAAGAAATGAAATTTCTTCGTCTTCAAAAGTGATTTCACAGATTGACTTGACACTTTCACTTGACACAGAGTTTCATTGCTAACTATTCTAGCATCCTAATCAACTATATCATCCCTATCTGATACAGTTCATCTTATACAGCTTATATGAATAAAAAACACAGAAAGATATTGTCTTTCTAAATAGGAGTTAAGTGAAAAGGCAGGTAGGTCAGGGAAATTAAAAATAGGCCAGATTAAATCGCTTAGATACCGAATTATGTATAGAGAATTCTTTAGAAATAAGATAAGACAAGGAATTAAATTAACAATCTTTTTATAAACTTTAAAGGTGTTGTTTTCTGGTTTTAGTTTTATTCTTGATACTGTTTTAAAGCTAGACTATTTTTCAAAGATCTTCTTTTGACGCTGGGTCAACTGTTTTGTGGTAAAGCCATGTTTATCGGATTATTAAAAAAACTGGCAGGTTTTGGAAGACTGTAGAATTGACTAATTGATCGATATTAAAAACTTTTTCCTTTAATTTGTCGATGAAATCTAACTTAGAGGTGGAGATCAATTTTTTGTATTTATGTCAACATAGCCGTCTTAAAAGGATTGGAAAATGAAATTGGTTTTCAAACTATTATCCGGCTTCAGGAAATGATTTTCTTCTAGCTGCTAGACATTATTGAATGAACTTCCATCGAAAGCAGTGCATCATGGTCAAATGTTTGTCGCCGCCATCTCGCAATGATATAATGAAATATAAATGTTTTGACCGATTTTTGTTCACGGATGAAAGTCTTAAACTTGCTTTATTTGTGGGAAATTTAGATTTAATGAAAATTGATAGAGATAGCTTAATGAACGGATATGCATGCTAACATATAAACATAAAGAACATACGACCTTAACGAAATTTAACTGTTCTTATTTAGTTTCGTTCCCTTAGAACAGTTGTATCGTTTTTAAAATATGATTATATTAGCGGGAAAGTTAGATTTTATTAAAATTAAAGCGATAGCTTAGCAGACGGACGGAACTGCATACTGATGGATAAAGATTTAAGAAAATAACGATAAATTTAAGGAGATTGATGTTCATGTGATAAGTCACGTGACTTAAACAATTCAACTAACCTATCACTGCACTGCTTTTTTTAATGAAGTTATAGCCATAGAAATAGATAGCATTGTCTGCGGAAATCCAGAATAATTGTTGAACCAGCGCAATCATGAACAAAACAACCCTCTTCTTTGGTAACAGCATGCGAATCTAAAACCACCAGATATCCCCCTGAACAAGCGTATGCTTATTACACCTCAACTTTCACTACACAAGACCTGGATGAAATTTAACTGTTTCTTCGGGATTTGTTCACTGACAAAAGAGTTATCGTTTTAATAGATAATTATGATTTGTGGTAAAATTTAGATTTTGTGAAATGGAAGGGAAGGGAAGGGAAAGCTTAGCAGACAGAACTGCAGGCTGACAAGTAAAATAGAAAGGAAGTAAGGTGAAATGAATAAGATTGATGTATACTTCCACTTGTGCTCATTTTCTATTGGATACATGTCAGTCACGTGACTATTAATAAAGCTATAACGTTGGTTTTCGGAAACCGTTATAAACTCTTGTTTAGTGTGAATAAAAACAGCGCATTTGTGAGCAAAACAACAACCATCTTCTTTGGTGACAGTAAGCGAATGAAAGGCCATAGATGCCCCCTGAACGAGCGTATTCTTATTCAGGGAGTGGTCTCACCTTAACTTCCACTATACAATGAGCTTTGCAATGTTTCCTAATTGACTTCGACCAACAATGGCCTTTTCGTAAATCATACCCACTTACAGTATACTCCCTACGGTGGATTTTAGCAAGCTCTTTTCTCCGATGTCATTAATCATACGGCTCAAATGTCGGCGGCAAATCCCATATGCCTCCTCCAAGTTTTTAAGGGTTCACAGCCCTTTCAAGGTTTACCAAGGGTATTCTGCCAAAGCATGGGCAAAGAGGGAAGAACTTCCTTCTTCCCACCAGAGACGTTCGATAGTTGTTGGCTTTAAAAATGAGGCTAATAAAAGAAAAACGTTACATACCTTAAGTCGCTTCTATAGCTTGGCAGACAGAACCTCCTTCTCGCCTCCTTCTCCAAATATCTGCAGCTGAAAAATGAGAGTATGAATTGAATCAAAATGCTGGATGTTTTCCAATAAACAGCCTTGAAACGATGTAAGCAGATGAAACACAAGCCTTAATGCACTTCTCTATTTACGCACATTACCTTTCATGATAAGTCTGTTATTCCAGATACAATTTCTGTTTCGAGTTGATCTGCATTGAATTTCATAGCCTGTGAAAATCTTGTATTTGACTTGAATTTCAAGAATTCGGTACTATGTTCACCTTTGATCGATTGTGCGTCGGATGGGTGAATAATGAAACGTGAATAGAATAACTACCATTTTACATAACTGATTGCTTTTTGAAATATGATTATGTCAGCTTGGTCAACATTTTAACACAGATTTCACCCGGAAAATCTCAATGTGGCAAAAAGTTTGACATAGACGTACTGTTGTTCCATCAACAAGATTTGAAAGGAACATCTTACTACGTGATAGCTTTCACTTTTTAGCGCGAATTTACCTCGGTCCAGTCTCCTTCGGCCCAGTCTCTTTCAGTCCAGTCTTTCTCAAATGAGACAAACAAACAGCGTTACAAGACTTATACCTAACCAACAGTCCAAGTCGAACAGCACAGTTATAAATATGGGGTGGGCTCGGATTAAAGAAATGAAACTTTAAGATTCAGTTTCCAATTAGTGCTTAGATCTAAAGAATTTTAAATCTGAGTTTTGATATACGATAAAGGCTGAATTAAGCATCTGCTGTGCAGGAGAAATTATGTAATTATTGGAACCCCTTTTAGGTTTTAGTGATCCAATCAATTTAGTAACAAAAACGTCATAGGTGCTGCGAGGGGATACAAAATAACAGGGCTTGTAATTTCTAAAACAAAAGACCAACCACCCCCGGGATACCTGAGCTGTTTGGGGAATAAGAGAAACATGCGCGGCTAACTATAAAAGATAACGATAAAACTGTGTCTGTAATTAATATCAAGCCACGGGATTAAAATCAAGACTGTGGAGGAGCATTGTCTAAAGCTGTTTGGTAGTGAGGCACCTTTTTTCTAATCTAAACCCTTTCCAGGACAGCAAAATTGCTTCTTATCTTTGGGGAGTCATGAAAACCTGCGGAATGGGGGACCTTTATATTGGCAAAAAAAGAGGGCTGAAGGTGGTTACGGAATGAATAGGGATTCAAGAGGATTGGGGGCATATCTCCCAAACTAATGATTTTGATTTGGATTAAACTTGGAAGCTGAATATGAAAATGCTCTTCTTTCGAGACGATGTTGGCTCCCTGCTGCTATAGAACAAAACTTTGTTCTTTTTGTTATCTAACAAAACATTTTGTTAGTTTGAAACATAAAAAAATTTGAAAAGGGGATTTTGCTTCTGTATCAAATAGCAATTGATTGATCAATATATCACATTTATTTCCCTGAGGCCGAATTCTTTCTAACAAAAAGAAGGTTAAACAAACGTTGAACTTTTTACAGTTGAAATGACAGAAATGACAATATCGTACCGGCCAATGTTTACTTTTAAAATTGCTATTACTCAATCGTCATATTGTATTACATTGCTGAAACAAGATACTAAACCAGGATACAAAGAAACGTCAAGAAAGAAGAGTACGAGAAGGGGGGTTGGTGCTTCCTGGTTCCCTTATTGCTGAAACAAGATACTAAGCCAGGGGACAGAGGAGCGACAAGAAAATGGTGACTGGTCTATAAGGTCCCCGTCTTCGCATCTTCCTTTCCCTTCTTCCTTCTCTGGTTCCCTTCTTCTCTGGTTCCCTTCTATCGGTTACCCAAAACAGCAGTGATATTTTGATCCATACCAAAATTCGTTTCATGACAGAACACAACAGAGTTGCATTAAAAGTAAAAGTGAGAATGCTCTGTAACGAAGGAGTTTGTCTCTTTGCTATTGTTAGTACCAGTTTTGAGGTCCTTGCCAAAAAAAATTGCGATTTTCCAGAGAAAAGCTATCAACTCCTAAGTTGAAACGGAAGGGCAAACAGAGTTGCATTCTATTTCGAATATTGCAATCTATTTATACTTTGACACTATCCAGGAATAGGTGCAAAATTTGAATTATGTGAAAAGCGGCAAAAGCGTGAAAAAATCAATATATTGGCCCCCCTGTTTCGACCCTGAAATACAGTGTTCTGGCTGTCTGACTACAAACCTCGACCATTTGTGTTGCAATTGTGTATCATGCCTTGCTCAACAAATTAATAGAAATACAAGTATATTTCAACAGCAAACCGGGAGAATGTTCATAAGTAATAAGGACATTTGATTGCGAAGTTAAAAGCTGGTAAAAACAGGTACTTTATTAAAGTTCACAAGAAAGGAATTTCTCCAATAATTCGTTTGAACCTGCCGATGAACGTCGATAAATTGAAACTTAGGAATTGAGTTTGAAGCTATAAAGTTAAGAACATCGAAAAAGATATACTTTTATGACAACTAATTAAGGAAAGTATGTGTAGTTAATAATTTGAAGTTTGTAAAATGACTTTACCTCTATCTTTGCAGCAATGCAACGACAATTCCAAATTTCGAACTCTCTTCTGCTTTCGTTCCTCCCCAACTGACTAACTTGTGTCTTTTCTTGAATGCAAATTCAAAAAACCTTTGTCAAAACAAAAACTTCCAAAATGAGCAAGCACGTTTTCCATGCGTAGGATCCCACTGTTACATTGGATTGACCCTCCGAGTGCGCATTTTCCAAATTCAGTGTCAGTATTCATGAACAGGTCTTTAGCGCACCGGGGGGATCTGCAACCGACAAACGAAGTATCTTGTCAACAGCTATGCAAGATTACGTGTGATCTCAAGAAGGAAATACGCCACGCGAGAACGAGGGGGTTCTGCTATGCTCTACAAAAAGGGATGCAAGTAACGGACGAACATTCAAGCTAGTGAATTTCCCGAAAAAGTGAACAAAAGATTTGAATCCTTTTTAGGAGTCTGGAACGAACGACAGTTTCTGATAAATAAACGCAGGATTTTCGAATGCACAAAAATCGAAGTCAGTTGCTGGACAGCTCGGGCCTGTACCATTAAATTCGAACTATGATTCGAATGCCTGTTTCTAAAAGGGTACAGCATATATTGGCCTTATGACTAATCATCAAAATGGAAACATTAAGACAACTCAGTTGGTGTCAACTAACATACTTCCCTAAACATTGTTGTAATCGGCCAATTTTTCTTCTAAAGTACGAAATGTTCTCAGCAATAAAAAACTGTAAGAATTCGCGCATACCAACAGTGCATGATGGAAAAAGTAATGCCTTGCCATCAGCTGATCAGCTGTGTGTAGCTGTTGGTGAAATTTCAGGAGGGGGGAAGGAACACTTTAAGAAAGTTAAAAGGCTAGAAAATGCTCTCGCAAGAATGTATTGTCTTTGTAAGTTTGAACTCCCCTGAGCCCCCTCTGACTAGAAGAGAGATGTCTGCAAACATGAAGACATTATTTAGACTGGGGAGGAATACTACTCTTAAAGACAACTGACCGATATATAGCGTCTAGTTTCAAAATTAGAACAAAAGAAGGCCACATACCTCTGTTTATCCAAAATGGAATACAATAGGCTATATTTAGATTGCCCAGGCCCTAGCTTAAGTTGCCTTATATCTCCGTCAATTGTCGTTAATTGTTCCTTTACTTTTACCACTGTACTTATGGAACCTATGGAACCTGCACCTATGGAACCTATGGAACCTGCACCTATGGAACCTATCATCTTCTATGCAACCCCTCTGCAAATCACGCGTAAAAAGGATGCTTCTGGTAGCCCCAAGCTAGCTTATCTAGATGAGAGGAAAAGCTACAAACAGTGATAAGAACAAAGGCAACGGTTTGCACATTCTCAAAGAAGCTCATTAAAAATCTGCACTAACTAGGCTCGCTTACATCTGTCGTAGAACTAATCCCCCGTGATTATGCTAGATTTGCTGATCTCGATGTTTGCTAAAATGCTGAGGCTCTCCTAAATAATTAATATTGTGAGATAACCTCGTGAATTAGGGAAGCTCAAATGATTGTCCTGCTGGGCAAGACCTCGGGATATTTGCAATATGCACGGAAATAACACTGTTGTTGTTTGTTGTTGTTTTGTTCGTTCCTTGTTTCTTTGTAGATTCAATTATTTTTGTGTTTACATTACGTTTCTCACTTCTCAATGCTATGTTAATTAGAACGAGAAATCTTTTTATATAATTTTGTAATCGTTCTATTTGCAATTTAATAATTTTCTTTCAATGAGTCAAACATTCTATTTGCCTTGACCTCAAAGATAGCTTATGGGCCTTACCACCTGACTGTGCAGCTACAGCCTCCCAATCACCTTTGATGACAATTATAACGAGGCTACCTCAAGATGACTCTTAAATCTGTAGCCCCAACAACAGCTGCCAAAATTTGGTTTGCTTTCACTTCAAGCATCGTTTATCGGTCTAAATAAAATGTGCAGCTTCTCGATGAGCTTACTTTATCATTGTCAGCTTATAGCAGCAAATCAAAACGAGGCTACTGCGAGATGCCCCTTTGATGAACAACGTAAAATAATATGCTCTGGAAACCTCAGCTCCATTACGCTGTTGGCCTGACCTTACCAGCTTCTAAAAGGAACAAATCTCCAACTCCCTAGCACCTTATAAACCGTTAGAACTCCTAGAACTCATAAGCTGCACGAGCACATCACAATGCCTCGAATTATGATATAACTACACGATCACGATTAAAGGCTGCTTTAAAAAATTAAGCTTCATAGCGTATTAGGATTAGCTGAACTTTGCTACCTTGTAAAAGGAAGGAACCTCCTCCCTAGCATCTTACAAACTGTTGGAAATCTGAATTAGGTGCACGGGTACAACACAGCTTCGCTGATCCGGACGTAAAGGGACCATCATGAGTAATTCTCCCCTCTCAAGGTTCACTTTCAGACTATAAATACGAAACACATCAATGGCAATGAATCTATTTAAAGGAGTTAACTTAAAAGCAAATGTTTCCTTTCACGCACAATTAGTTCACTGATCTTCACTTTAAAAGATGCCCAGTGTATAAGGCATTCTTTTTCAACGCTGTTAAATGAAATTATGCAGGATTCTCGCAATTTTTAATGGCCACCGTTCTAGAAAACAATTAATCCGACAAAATATTCATCCATCCTTCAAAAATATTTCAAAATTCTTTACTACTGATTCTTTGCAAAAAAAGGAATTTCACCAACGCACTAGGTCAGCGTGTTCATCAGCTGAATTCTTGAAGAGGTCAAGGTTGACTTGCTACATTGACATTTAAACCTGTTTTTACCAGTTGGTTTTGAGAAGCCCGCAGTGCGATCACGGATTTAATCAATACGAAACACATTAAGCCTTCAGATGTACCTGTGTTTTGCGGGTATAAGCGTAAACCTACTTTTAAAACGTGATTTTAAGAACGAGTGTATTCATTCAACTAACGTATTAAAATATATTTAAATCATTGTCAAGCATCCAACCCGCAAAATCAAGCGTCGATTTGCATTTAGTTGTTGTATGGCAAGAATCAAAAGATGCTCTCTCTGTTGATCGCAGATCAAGTCAAACAGGTCGATAATGCTTCGCGCTTTGACGAGATATAGGGAAGCAAGAGGGGCTTTTAAGTTCATGGTAACTAGACAGGCCCGGTAGAGAGATATTAAGGAGGTGAATAAACAACGCAATATCCTTCCGGGCTTCAATTTGAGATTGGGAAGACAGCCGAAAGGTGAACTCGAAGGAGCATCGAGAGGAGAAAAAAAAGACGTGTCTCAACAGGAGATAGGGAAACTAAGGGTGTGTTTGATTAGTAATTCCAAACCTACCAAATTCTGAAAACAGTAGACTTCGCAGAGACGGAAATATATTTCCCAATCAAACACAAAAGTCTCAAAAACGGTAGGTTTCGAATTCGCCATGGTGGCTCGCTAATGAAAACGAGAATCTCTCCAAAGTCTGCCAAACCTTCTGCCTTTTGGAGCAGAAGGTACAGAAGGCCTTCCAAACCTACCAAACCTTTCAAAGTCTACCGTTTTCAGAATTGGTACCAATCAAACACACCCTAAGTGGCCTGAAATGACTTTTTGCGCATGTGCATACTCAGTATATGTAAAATGTGTCACAGACAAGATTAACCTTTCACATCTAAATACTATAGGCGTTTAAGCCAAGGAAAAATGGTGCCTTATCCGTTTTGTGGCTGCACACTGCATATGAAAAGATGAACTTTCTCACGACCAACTCAACTTTTATCAACCTTAATGAAAAGATTCCGTGTCCAATTAATCAGCTGAAGCGTTCTTCATTACCATTACCAATTCACTCCTAAAACCACATCTTCCGAATTAATTAAAAATCCAACATCAAAATTGTCTTCTGTCGGGACTAAAATAAACCAAAGGAGACAGGACTGTTGAATTTAACCATAGTTGCAGCATCATGCTCCATTACATCATGCGTGTTACCATATCAACCGACATGAATTCACAGGGAAACAAATAAGGCAATGTGCCCTTCCCGGGAGGCGGCCTAAATAGACAATAGTTCAACTATAGATTGCTCGAATGCTCAATAGAAAGATACCCGCCTCTAGGCGTGACTTCATTCTTAATCTTGATTTAATAATACCCACTTCAATTTCAAGTAAAAATTCAGCAAACAAACTAACAAATTGATCAGTCAGTAATTTATTTAGTTCATGACATATTCAAAACTTATTGAGCTTATTGCCAGTAATTGAAAATGTGGTAAACAAGAAAATGATGCTATGGCAGCCACGAAATTTATACATGATTCAAGAAAGTAAGCAATTTATGAATATGGCTGCATCAGAGCCAAACATTCAATCAAAAGGAAGTCTGCACGAGCGAGAGTTAAAATTAACTTTAGCACTAACTACAACGATTGATTGCTTGATTGGCATGTGATTGGCATGTGATTGGCATGTGATTGGTTGATGTAAAACTGATGAGATATGATGCGCTAATCATGATCTAAAATGAGCTGATCTCACTCACAAATTAGACCATCAAACATGCGAGTATAAAAACATAAAATACACCATAATTACGAAATTTCTTGACTTCAACTTAAGAAATCCGAAAGAGGGTTGCACATATTCAGACGCATGAGCCATGGACGCGTCTGATTAAAATCTTAAGAAAACAATGCGTGCTAATTTGAAGCTTGTGTGAAGATTCTGTAAATCAAAAGCTCTACAAAGTTTTCAACACCTACCAGAAAGTGTAGTTTGCGAGTACATATCTCTTCGCTCCTGCTATCCTTACCTTTTGAAGAAGTTGCAGAATATTGCATCTTATATATTGTTGTGACATGAGACAAGGAAGAAGAATGTGTACAAGTGCACATGTTAGAAGTGAAAGAAGCATGGTTTCAATAAACTAAACGAACAAAAAACAATAATTGTGTGAAACTGAAAGCTAGTTTTCTATTATGAAGAATGTGGACACTAATAAAACTCGACCATTGCTAATATCCCCGGCATTGAATAAGTTTCGACGGTTTTTCGGCCCTCGACTGTCTCAAGAACATAAAACTTCTGGCAACCTTCCTTTGCTTAAAGGTCTGCAAAGTGTTGCTTGCTTGTGGTAAGAAATTGACTATGCTGTAGGCGTCGATACCATATGGCTTTGCAAAGTATTTCTTTAGATGTAGATGCAGACTATAAAACGTAGCAACTTATAAGAAGGAGTCGCAAAGCTCGCTGGAGATGCAAACGGAGATAATAATAATAATGATAACTATTATATTACCCCTATCAGAAGTATTTCATCTGACGTCACAATGTCCTTATGCGTCATATAAAAGCAACACATAAAAGCGTACGATTTGTTGAGTTTCGTCTTTGGAATGAAAAGTAAATGTCAACAGAATGGACGGACTGGACAGTAAAGTCCGATTAGGAATATTAGCATGTCTAGGAGGTTTTGCGACGGGATTAGCCTCTTACGCTGCTATCAGCGCTGCCTGCAAACGGGAACCGGATAAGAAGCGAATGGAAGAACGGAGATTCGGAGAATTATTATTCAACGAAGCAGGTATCGACACCAAAGAAGTTACGGCATTTAGCGATATTACGGCATTAGTTGGATCGGTTTCGGAAAATCAAATTGCCGAATATGAATCAACAAAAGATTTTTTGCATTTCGAAGTCATGGAGAATTATCCGAATACGCGAGAGAATAAAACATTAATGGCGAAATATATGACACCAGAGATTTACGAGAGCTATTGGAATGTCGAAACTCAACTTGGGTTTTCATTTGATCATTTGATTCAGAGTGGTCTTGATGTGCCTCAATTCCCGAACTGCGGATTTACAGCCGGAGATGAAGAAAGTTATGATTTGTTCAGTGATTTCATCGACCCGATTATTACTGAGAAACATAATGGATTCATGAGAGGACGACATCAGCATATAATAAGCCTACAAGCCTCGCGTTTATCCAGAAGATGCTCTATGTTGGATCCGAGCTACATCGAGGCAGTTTCTTTCACAGCGGGCCGGTCGGTTAGCGAATACCGGTTCTTGCCAGCTTGTAACAGGGCAGAAAGAAGAGTGATCGAAAACCACTTTCGGAATGTGTTTGAGAACATTTCAATAAACAATGGAATCGACTTCAGTGGTGAATATTTTCCAATAGGACAAAGGAATGATGAACTATTGCGCAATCTTCCACCAGGCTCGCCCTCTTATTGGATGGAAAAACCAACAGCTCCCGTTTACGTCAACGCGGGTATCACACGAGACTGGCCAGACGCACGCGGGATTTTTATCAGCAACGTCCCTGGTGTGTATATATCTGTCAACCGTGATGATCATTTGAGAATATTCTGCCGCGAGACACATGCAGATGTTGCACGAATATTCGCGAAATTCTGCAGTTTACATCGAGAGATAGAAGACAAAATGGCCGACGAAGGAATGAAATTTGCAACTCACGAAGATTACGGTTTTCTTTTATGGTATCCAAGTGTTATTGGAACCGGACTGAAAATATGTATGAGCATCAGATTGAAGCATTTGTCGCAGAGCAGTAAATTATTTGACGTGATGAGAAGATTGCGGCTCCGTTTCCACTTTTCACAGCAACCTGAGAAGGCGCAAGTTGGCTGGTTAGAAATCTACAATGGCGACAGACTTGGGTTTTCAGAAGTAGAACTTGTTGATATGGTTGCCGATGGGGCACATAAATTAATCGAGCTGGAAAAGCGATTAGAGCGATCGTTACCGATCGATCACTTTCTGCCGGCACCTAAACATGCATACTTTGAAGATAGAAGTAAAGGCTGATCATTTCATGTGATCGCATGTGATTTTATATTTCAATCTGAACTCAAGGCTCCGTGATAAATTCAATATTTGAATGCTACAAAAAAATATGTTGTTGTTTGAGATGTTTAACATAGTGCTCGGTAAACTAAACAAATGACAAATCATTTTATTATCTAATATGTTTCCAGTATTTCAAATTTTCTGCTTCAGAACATAGTAAAGTTAAAATAAATGGCAATTAAAGTTACTACCTAATATGTTTGAAACTTTCTGCTTCAGTGGCTTCAGTACTGAGTAAATTTTAAAATAGAACTTATTTGCAGAACCATTTGCTTGAAATTTGTCTGACATTGGTCACCACCATTCATTAGGTGATAGAATTCATTTCTCGCTTCGCCTGCTTCATTCAACAATGAAAACTCAATTGGCTAACATCAAATGATTTCGCTTTTGGTAAATTTTGGTCATCTCGGATGGTGTGCTATAACATGATTCATTGTCTTTTGAATGTGGGCCTTTCGGCAGCGATCTTTTGTTTACATCATTTGAACATAAAATTTGATGTGTGAAGGCGATTGAGACTCACGAAGATAAAGCGAAAGGAGAAGAGACAACTATCAGTTTCAAGGACATCAACTTACAAGTATTTTGTAACAAAAGATGAAAAGTATTCCCACGAATTAATTGCTTCAAATATGCATTTGCCAAGTAAACAATGATTCAGATATTAGGAAGGCAAAATCAACAAATATCGATTATTGCGTGGAGCAACAAAACCATGCGTGAACAATTTCAAGAAACGCGGCAGATAAGTCCCGAAATAAGCTTTGGCGCAAACTTAGGATCTCAAAGGAAAAGAATAAAATAAAAAAAACAAGGTTTTAAGTTGAGTTGACAATATTTTAAATCTTATGTTGTGATTTTACTCGACATCAATTTCTACAGAATGAATCGACGCAATCAATCAATCAATCAATCAATCAATCAATCAATCAATCAATCAATCAATCAATCAGTAGCTTAAAAGTAGCATCTTTAAGGCAGTGAAAATCAAATTTCGTCAGAGATAGTGCAGTTGGGAAAGATACCTATCAAAACAAACATTTTCATCAATTTTCCCGAATGTTTACGTTTCTCAAAATTAAATGGGAAATCATATACTCACAACTCCAGTAACTGGACCACTTCTACACTTTATCTCTCTAGACATGATGAAACCAAACCCGCTGCCACGATATCAAATATCTGCTGTCGCNTCGTCAGAGATAGTGCAGTTGGGAAAGATACCTATCAAAACAAACATTTTCATCAATTTTCCCGAATGTTTACGTTTCTCAAAATTAAATGGGAAATCATATACTCACAACTCCAGTAACTGGACCACTTCTACACTTTATCTCTCTAGACATGATGAAACCAAACCCGCTGCCACGATATCAAATATCTGCTGTCGCACGCATCTTAACCACTCTATTTTTATTCTGTTTCTTAACTGAGTTTCTAAATAAAAATCTCGTGGATCCTGTCCTTAAATTTTAAAGTTTTTTCATCGAAACAGAATGAAGAAATATGATATCAACTGTTCAAATTAAAAGTTAGAATTTAGTTATGAAATTTCTTAGATTAACCTTTCTTATGTGACAAATTGAAATGTAAATAGTGTCCGTTAACTTTCAGCGTCCGTTAAGTTAATACACATAGTAATTTATTCACACAAGCTGCAGCAGCAGTTGATGGATGGATTGATTCAGCGTTGACGTACGACCTCATAATAACCAAATCCTTCGCTCCACGTAAAACTCTTTGACAAAGACTTTGATTTGCGATGTAAATAACAATCAGTTGTGACAAAACCAAACTCTGTGCCAAACGAAAAGCCGCCACATTCTGGATTCCCCAAGCATTGATGGCCACATTGTGTGATGGAGTATCCGAAGAATACATTGATCAAGTCCCCTTGTCTTTTGAATCCAGCTTCTTTCAACACAAAAGTTGCTGCTCTTGTGAATGTTGATGGGTGCTGTCCTCCAGCCACCAGGCCAATGACACATAAGACCAATATTGATCTGTTTGATATGATAGGGTATCATTGAATAGAATTTCGATACTGCACTGGGCGTCATGGCTCGTCAGTTGCAACTACATAAGGATTCTTTTCAAGAGAAACGATCAACGCCACAACTTATTTGAATTGAATACAATTTCTTTCGTGCTTAAGGTTTCGAACTATGCCTACCCCTCATAGTAAACAGCAGCAACAGGGAAAAACTGACAATTGAGCGCTAAAAATTAGACCTGTGCCAAACAGCACATCACCGGCGCAATATCTGTTAAAATGATCCACCCTACGGGGCAACTGGATCTTGGAGAACTTTATCAACAGAGGCATGATACATACTTTACCAATCAAGGGTTCTTCTCTCGTTGGAAACTACTAAATCATGAACTTCTCCGCAGAGATAACAAACGTTTTCCAAGGAGGAAATAAGTATTCCGAAAGCTATCGCTCAGAGAAATTTCCTCCGTTTCTCCCAATTCGGTTCATTATCTAGAAATCATGATAATAAAGGGCTGGTCTGCACTTTAGCGGACCAATTTTTAATATCGGCAAGCTATGCTTCATGAGGTAAGGGTCAGGGTTAGGTTTTGGAAAAGGGGTTTTGAGAGTAAGTTAGGGTTATTTAGGGTAAGTTAGGGTAAGGTAGGGTTTAGTTAGGGTCACTAGGGTTTATGGTCAAAATCGTTCCTAGAGAGATGACATAAAGCTGGTCCGCTAAAGTACAGTCGTCCCTAATAAAGTAACAAAGATTTAGATTTACTTCAGNTTTGCAGAATAGATATCTTTAAGTATATTTTTAATTCCTCCGATGTAAACCAAGTTGGTAGTTTTGTCTAACACACTTCTTTGTATAGTGTATCTTGGCCTTTGCAACAGTATATTTTTGCCAAAATGTGTATAACGGTTCATTATCTAGAAATCATGATAATAAAGGGCTGGTCTGCACTTTAACGGACCAATTTTTAATATCGGCAAGCTATGCTTCATGAGGTAAGGGTCAGGGTTAGGTTTTGGAAAAGGGGTTTTCAGAGTAAGTTAGGGTTATTTAGGGTTATTTAGGGTAAGTTAGGGTAAGGTAGGGTTTAGTTAGGGTCACTAGGGTTTATGGTCAAAATCGTTCCTAGAGAGATGACATAAAGCTGGTCCGCTAAAGTACAGTCGTCCCTAATAAAGTAACAAAGATTTAGATTTACTTCAGAATATTTAACAAAGAACAAACCTCATCTTGTAGGAGTGATTCGGCAAATTGGATTCAGTCCTTCTGTAACGCTGGGTCACAACTTTGCTTCGCCCTCTGCAAAATCTAAAACACAAATATATTTAGTCTAGAATTCGGTTCACAGCAAATGGGTTATTTGTTCAAATTGTGTACAATTTCAAAGAAACTAGCAATATTTCCAGATAACAGACTATTTGAGAAAGGAGTAAAATTTCAGCTGTCTGCTGTCAACTACTTAGAAAGAACAACTCCTCTTCGATTGTATTTGATGTTTGATGAAAGAACTTAAAAGATTAGTTGGAGATTTAACAGCTGTTCAGTTGCCAAGCATCTTTGAATAGGCACAAAATATCTCTAACTATTTTCTTTCAAAGTTAACAAGTGTACACAAGGCTAATAGCATCGACTTGGTTCTAATTTGAAGAAACATTTGGGTTTTTTCCAAAACCAATTCTGTAAGTTTACAAACATAAGCAAAGTAACAATAAAAGCGAGGAGCATAAATCCAGTGCTTGAAAAAACCAGGGTGACATCATACTCAAATTGTTAAACTAGCATGCTGAGCGTAGAACCTCCTGGCTGGAGGGGAGTGAAAGAATTTACTTTGGGAGAAACCGATAAAAAACCTTTTATTAGAAAAGAAACCAAATACCTGCCATCATTTTAGAATGGGGTTGAGATAAAATTGGGGTTAGGATGGGGCTAAATTCTGATCAACAGTGCAAACAAAAATTGCTATAAAGCTTCATATGTAGAGTTGAAACCTTTTTGGTATTTGAAAAAATATCCTTTGAGGAAAACTTTGTCAACTTACAGAGTAGAAAAGTTCAATGTCTCCAACCAACAGAATGTCCTTCTTCCATCTGTGGCTCTAAAAATCCTCTAAATTTCTTTCCATCACTCGTCCATCTTGCTCCATAGCCATCACTGCATCTACAATTAAAAAAATATTTCACTGATGATGATCGTATATTTATAATTAAAAGATCTCCCCCCCTCCCTAAAAAAGCCCACACCTCAGAACTAATTTCAACCGATTAGCCCCCTCAAATTAGCCCCCTCAAATTGGCGCCCATGGGGTTATTTGAATTCAACAACAAATTGAATTCTACATTAACTTGTACATTCTTTGTCAGGGTGTCATGTTTATTACCATTATACTCATCATTTCCTGTGAATTCTAGTTCAAATTGCGTGGTTCTTTTCACTTTTCTTGATACCTTTATCAGCTAGAATAGCATCACCATCACTATCACCCATAGGAGGACTCCCATTTCTATGGTCACCCTACATCTACCATACTATTTAATCACCCCCTCCCCTTAAATAAGCAAGAATCCAAAAATTAATTTTCATTTGTTTTGAAGATTTATGGTAGTCACCTTAATTCAATAATGTTCACATCATGTGGCAATCCATGAATATTGATCCAAACACAATCCTCCACAATTTTTCTCAAAACATCAGCAGCATGTAGATTCTTCTTAGCTTCTGTTCCTTTGCAGTTCCCCCACCAAGAAGTTTGGCATCTGTGAAAATGTTTTGATAACGCTCGTGCACCAGCTGTCAGCTTTGATTTTTCATTGTGTAGACTATTAAATGATTCTAACAGTGCTGAAGAGGGAGGTGGAAGTACATTTACACTCCCAGCAGTATCTCTTATTCCCAACAGATGTAATATTCCTCGCTCTTTCAGCACATCAAGCAAACTAGGAATCAATGTTTTTAGAGTCTCATCTTCAGTTACAGCATTCGTTTTCCTTGAACTGTCTTTGTAAGAATCAAATTCCATGGTAGCCACATCGAAGACAGTTTCATCATCTAAAAGTTTTCGCATTTTGGTTTTTGACACTCCAGATACGTTATTGCCAGTTTCTATTTCCTCATTTTCTTCACCATCAACTTCGTTCTTCTTTAAAAAAATTCTAATACTATTTATGATTGGCTCACATTGCCCACAAAGATTTTCCCTACTTTCTCTAGAAACCTCCTCATTTAGGAGTGGCATCGAGATTCGTCTTGTAAAAGGACATCCAATTTCCAGCCATGTGCTTATGCCAGAAGCAACCCCCAAGTATAGTGGATATTTTGGGTATTGTGAGTTCTTAAACATGTCTTCATCATCAGCAGATGGTTCATCTGCAAGAAAACCAGCATAAAAAGATGGCCTAATTTCGTTTTCCTCTGATAGTTGCGTTTCGTGAAAGTTTTCATCATCTTTGCAAATGCTTGGATTGCTTTCTTGCTTGAAGAAATCTTTTACCACCCCTGCAATGATTTCTCTTTCAGCTAAATCCATTGGATTGCTCTTTATAAATTCAAGCACTTATTTTAGTCCACGAATCATTCAGTTAGCTTCTGCCAGAAATAAAAATTTTCATTTCCGTATTTACCATTTGTGTTTGACCTCTCTTCGCATCAGCTAAGAACCAAAACGAGATTTAACGAATTCAGGGCGCGCAAAATTTCAAAAAATTAGTCAATTTCTCATACGTTTCGACCTTAAAAGTCATCGAAAAAGCTCACAGCTCCAAACTTCTTAGCCTGCGTCACAGACCATAACTCCCTCTGGTTATGGTCTGTGATGCAGGCTACAAACTTCTGGAATAGTTGACTGCCCGTATTTTTCTATACGAAGCTAAGAATTTAACCCAGTACTGAAAGTTTCTTAAAATTCTCAACATTTGAGAACCAAAAGTTCCTTATAAAAAATAAGCGTATATTTTGAAGTTCTCAATAGCAAAACTGGAGTCTCATTATCTCCTCAACCTCAATCCTAGCGATTTTACCTTCGTTGTTCTCAGGGATGCTAAATCCATTGTCAAAAAAACAGAATTCATTCTGAAGCAACAAGAAGATATACAATCGTTTAAGATTTTATTATTCCCATTCATAACACTAATTAATAAAATAGATGAAAATCAGTAAAATAGATTTAAAAAATAGTTGCTAACAAGTTTTGCTAAAATCAAAAATCATGATTTGTTCCTTCCATTGGTTAAATGAGTTAATTGTAAAATAAAGTATTGCTAACTCAAAATAAGACAAAGAATCTTAACTACAATTAAAATATATCTTTGAGAATGTTCAGCGATCACAGACACGTTTTAAATTATCACTGGAGAAGCAGGATGTAAAATAATATTTCATAAACGCATCCTACGCATGCCATTGTGTTTTGGCTTTGCTTCTTTGGCCACGTGCCAGATAATCTAAGACAATAGACTATTTACTATGGGATCTCATCTTTAAACTCTAGGTTATTAACTTTATTTGTCACAGAAATATCAAATATTCAAACTTAAGACCTGGAACTTAGATTAATGTTAACTGAAGTTAGATGACCCTCTCCAATCACTGCAATTCAACAGGACCAGCTTGGCATAAAGGACAGGGTTTGAAGTTGTGCACAGGCGCAAAGGATTCACTATCATCTGATTGACAGGACGCTCAACAAAGTGAGCTTGGATCCTACCATGTCATGTGGACGGTCCGATTAATAGACCTTTGCTCATGCCACAGGATGCAAATCAGTGATGGAGTCCATTCATCGACGGTCAATTCTTTAAAATCTGTTTCTAGTTTTACGTTTCTGGAATTCACTGGCGATTTGTTGAGAAGAATTAGTAAGAGGCTGAATGACACAATTCTTCGCCCGCCGGGCCAATGAACAAGGCGCGAAAAGTAAACATGATTTGTCTGCTTAGAATATGTTTTCTTGCCCTCACTTGCAGAGCTTCCAATGCACAAGTTAAAAAGAGCTCTTGCGCTACCAAAGATCAAAATGCATTTCTGGAATGAAAAATTCTCGACAAAAGAGATAAAAGTAGCAATACAAGACCTTTGGCAGGCGATTTGAAAGACAGGAGGGTCCACAACCATCAAAAGCTACTTCACCCTACCTACTACAAGATATCGGCTGCAAAACCTTTAGGAGTTAATTATTGAAGATTGAAGATGGCAGTTGATTCAACGAAGCCACCGATCACAGAGGTGTAAAGGAGAGCTGACAGCACATATTTATGGAAAGCCATGACATGGTTACAAACATTCAATTCGAAAATGGGACACGCTGAAGATCAATTGCACTTCATAATCAAGAAATCTTGCTTTCACAGATATTTCTGATTTGGCCTTGTGCCACATCCTGCTTCTGACCGAACATTAAAACGTGCATTGATATTTAATATACGATGCTGCTATCTACATGCATCTCTTTATCAGGCATATACTGATGACGTCATCTCGTGTACAGACGCAATGTGCTGGGTTCTGAATGATCCTTTGCAAGCCATTTTGAAGCGAAAGGGTGCTGTGTTGTTGTTGTTGTTGTTGTGTCTTAACTCGGTCACGATATGATCTGTAAACAAGACGTAAAGTAGCAATAACAATAGTCAGTGAGTGCTGTGATACTCGCAACAATGACTGTCAAAATAATTCCACGAGTACTGTTCCCTGCTTCCAGTTTTTACATTATTGTGTTACAAATGGTTATATTGGCTTTCTAGACCATTAACAACAGGAGTGACGCAATTGTTTTTTAGTTGATGATAATTGTGAGTGCTTCTTTGTACTCAGCGTTGCCGGTAGACTCCTTTTGGGACATAGGATCGAGGTTGATTTCGCCCATCACTCGCCCTCCTCGATTTCTAAATCGAGAACGATTAGTTATGCTGTGCGCAGCAATGAACTCTAGAAATATCAGTATTCCTCCATTGGTCAGCGGGTGTTTTCAACCTTCCAGCCATCATCGTAGTTCCTGCTTCTAATTTCACACCCTTCTGTGATAACAATTCCGATGAAAACTTTAGACGGGTTAAAAATTGTGCACGGGTAAAATCGTAGACGGGTAAAAACCATTGATGGGTAAAAATTGTGGACGGTAAAATTGTGGATGGGTAAATATCTTGAATGTTTCGGAATACTACGTTGCTAGGATAGGATGCAGCTAGAGCTACAAAAAGTGTGTGATACAAACAGGCAATGAAAAAAGATCAAATATCTATCCAATGCCCAAGAAAACTTGATACGAGTTTGATCGCATCTAATGACAAAGTTGTATCTATTGAAGGTGTTGTGGCGCAGTATTGTAATCCACTGATTTTGAAGGCAGAATGACACGGGGTCGCGGACTCGATTAGGTCTTCTTTACTTCTGCGATCCTAGCGCTTGGCGCTAAAAACCGCAACTTCACCTTCACAAAGGTTTCACGACATTATTACGGAAGCAACATGAATTGCAAAAATATCGAGAATTCGAAGTGAGATTGAGTTGAATACCTGTTTTACAGTTTCTTTGATGAATGGTTTTCTTTCCGTCAAATCATGGCCAGGGAACTTGTCGAATACCTGAAAAGAACAAGAACATCAATAAAAATATCAAACTTTATTAGAATAATAAGTTAAAAATATGCAATATCAGTTTAATGCCTTTATTCTTATCTAGATATTCTTATGTAAAGAATGTTTGCATTTATTTTAAGTTAAAAACATATCTTAACAACAGAAATATTCAGTCATCAGTTTGAGAGAAAAAGATTTTATAGTATTCTTTGGCATCAGAAATATTTATGGGTTTCTATAATTAATAATGCGTTACGGTGTAATTTGAATGATGAATCAGAATTAAGAAGATTTTCGTTAGAACTATGTTTGTTACCTGTTTACAAATCATTTTCATTGTTACAGTTTCAAGATCAGCTCCTTCTAATAGCTCCTTCACAGCATGTTCAAGAACCTCGTCCTGAAAAGGAATATACATACATAAATAACAAAGAAACAGCATTTCTAGAATGTTCTCCATTGAAATCCAAAGTGAAATATCTATGAGACAGAACATTTAGATAAACAGTTTAATTAAGTAATAACGAAATTAAAGTACAGAAAATCACATTTGGCACAAGAACCAAGTGAAGCAATTGTAAAAATATCGCTAGTTGTCACATTTAGATAATAGGAAAACAAAACTAAATAGTTCCCTGTTTCTCTAATATTATATCATCACTTCGCTAAGACTAAAGCTCTGGCCAAACGGACAACCATTTTGCTTGGCAAACAAATCTCACATGTTTGGTAAATATTGTTTGTTCGTGTTGTGACCAGGGCTTAATGTTTCAACAATATTACAATTGGTTTCGCTACTAAGCTCTTTCTTCTCGAGTAAAAATTGAATATAAATGAATGAATAAAAGTAGATACCGATGGAGCGTCTGATTTTGCTTTTTTTGCCAAAGGTTCATCATCTGAAGAATCTTCCGTTTTCTGTTTCTTTGCTGAAAAATATAATTTCATCGAGTAACAGATGATTGCTTAATGCAATAAAATTCTCTCAATTGTTTAGTACGAGGCACAGGATCGAAGCTGAATTTTTACGGCATTAAACATTCATGAAGCAGACACAAAAAGTCACGAAACAATGGAATCAAATTTGTTTGTTGCATTAACCAACCGCGAACGCGACACATGTCTCATTAAACCACTCGATCCAAACCTCAAAGCTGCTGAAGTAAAAAGGTTTGTTCATAAACCTCTTGCAAAGACAACAAGTGCATACGAATGTATGCTGGGGAGACTTATACAAATCGAGAGATTTTTTTACAGATAAAATAAGGACTAGCAAGAAACAAGGTAACTTCACTTACATTTCTTAGGAGTGGATTTCTTTTTAGGTTTGTCTTCCTTCTCTTTCCTTTTCTTTGACGGCGTTGGAAGTTTAATCATCGTTGTTTTTGATTTCTTTGGCTTACTTTTCTTCTTTTCCTGTAATTTCAAAATACCAACATAGAAGTTAGTTTTTAAAAGGAACACAAGGAAGATGAGCTACTGTTCAATATTAAAGCAAGTGCAGTTTAGCAGGCGGCGCTAAATAGCATATTCCTCCGTTAGACATAGGACTAAACAATTCTCTAACCCTAACTTAACCCAACTAACCCTTACTTACCCTACAACCCTTTCTGAGACTGAGCCTCTGTCCCTTACTGTATGACATAAAACAACCTAAGATTCGAATGCTTTCGCCATGCTTTGCTGCACATGTTTTCCTTGTCTATCAGCTACACAAAAACTCATATTTGTTTGTTCAAAGAATAAATAAATTCAGTTACCTTCTCGGCATCTTTCTTTTTGGATTTCTTTTCTTCAGGCTCCTCCTCAGCTTCATCAGATGCCTCTCCATCATCCTGCACATCTTGATCATCATCATCATCAACTTGGTCATCATCATCATCATCACTCATGGTTTCTTTTGACTTCTTTTTCTTTGCAGATTTATCTTCTGATTTCTTAGATTTCTTCTGAAAGGAAATATTTGATTTAAATTCTGTGTTGGCAGAAATTCACCTGATTTCTTAGATTTCTTCTGCATTTGAAAGGGAAGATAAGATTTAAGTTGCAGATTGGCAGAAATTCACCCAAGCAGCCAAGCACAATGTAGCACAGGCGTCAAATCTTGGCAGATCTTAAATTAATTGTGGAAATTGTTACGTTAGTGCCCTTTTCTTTCAAATGAATTGCTCAAGGGAACTTTTAGGTAATTTGCCATATTCCAGAGAGAGAAATTCTGCTCAGAATTGCAGCGTTTTCATGTTTTATATGAAAAAGTCTGAAAGGACAATTTTCTTTACAAGTAAGTGATTTGATAATTTTCTCCTGCTTACCTTTTTAGCTTTCTTTGGATCTTTCTTCACTGAAAAGAAAATCAAACATATCAAGAACCATTTTAGGCCAAAAGCCGTTTTGAGTCAATTAAAGCGATCTAACCAAATCAATCAATCAATCAACTATCTATCAATTAAGATCAGCATTTAAGGAATACAAAGTTTGGTTTAAGGTTACTGTAACCCTTCAGACAGCGATTAAGAAACTCTACTTTTCACGGCCGGTCCTTAAACTATACCAAACAAACGTATATGTTATTAGAAGCAGAATTAAACGTAGAATACCATAAAAATATAACCAGTTGATTAAATAAAAACGCAAAAGATTTATTCCAGATTTTAGGCGAAATCGACCACCCTTGCGAAAAAATCTTGGTGTACCTCATCGGGCATTGTTCGACCAAAACTATCTATTTACCTAAGACTTAAGGTCCTGAACTGCAAAACGGTGTCACGAATTTTTGATAAAACGTGCTGTCTAGAAATAATGCAATTTTAAATTAATGTTCATGTCTGAAATGTCTTTTTTAACTTTTAAACCCTTATAAAAGTCGGACCAGTGGATCTATCATAAATCACTGACACCGTTTGGAAGTTATAT
>REGM01000026.1:1261368-1299333 GCA_004194415.1 Aurelia aurita | reverse complement strand
TCATTACTTACAATGCAAGAGCCTCGATTTGTTCTTTCATCGAAGGAAGAAATGAAATATTTTCTTTGCAGTGATCAATGTAGGACGAAAAGTCAAGATCTTCGGGAGGCTGCCAAATATTCAATGAAGTATTGCTCGTCTCTCCTTCATTTTGTGACGAAATGTCTTGTTTTGTCGAATTCTCTCCATTCGGGGATGGTTGATCTCGCTGCCTCGTTTTCGATCTTGCGTCGGGTTTTGATTTTGATGATTTCAATGATAAGTTCTGATTCGAATTTGGTAGTATTTCGATTCGTGGTAGTTGTACGCTTGAACTGTGATTGCTGAAATCATAACAAAGTTTTTGATAGGCAAAATAAATATATAAGGTTATCATTTAATTAATCCATAATTTTAAAGATGACCAAAAGGCAGAGCATTATAAAAATGCTTTCATATCTTTGGTAATTAACTTATTCAATAACATTATTTCTTTCAAGTAAAAAATACAAGAAGTATTCTCTAAGGTATCATACCGGTACAAAGTTAAATACGAAGAACCAAAAGGTCTCCTTAATATCTCATGTTCATTTTTATACCTAGGTACATTATTCATGTTGAATCAATAATCAACAAGCAAATTTCCCAGAAAATGCTCCAAAAATCATGAATTAGATGGAAGAAACTACCACAGGTTATCATGGGATTTAAAACGCCGTAGTTTTTGTTCCTGTCGCAGTTTTGTTCCTCTCAGTGTCCCTTTACCCACGAAGGTTGTTTTTGTTGCGTTTACAGAGCACTGGGATACAAAGGATACTGGCACAGTGACACAGAGAGCAATACAACTGCTGTAAGAAAAAACAAGTTGCGTCTCTTGAAGCCCATGAAGTTATCAAGGACTGCATCGATTGAACGAGCAGAACACACAGAAATGAAACTCTAAAGACCCTTACCTTGCGATGGAATTGACCGAATTAATGAGAAATACTGGTCTCTTTTGGTCGACTGGATTCTTGAACAGAGTTTCCAAAGATGGAATATCGCTGCCTTCTTGAACCTACAAAATCACAAATATAAAGATAACATAAGATCCTTGGGCGATTACACAGTCTGTTCTAAGCTCTAATTCAGCATAAAAATGTCAAGCAAGAAAGCATGGTTCGTAATATTTGCACTTCTGTAGAAACGTGACCAAAGAAACAAAAAATCATGAGGATCAACAGTAGACAGAACGAGTTCTTAACATTGATGCCTTTCTATCCCCAAATAACTAGTCAATAACAGCTTTCAACAGAAATTCACTATCACCCCTTTCCAATGCAATATCAAACCATGATCAAACTGTTATAACTATCATAAGCAAAAGAACAATATGTTATTACAAATATCGGTAATAAGGTACAGTAACTTCAACAGCTATTGGGGGTAATGAAATGGTACCTGTCTTCATACAAATAAACAAGTCCTAAGTTTCTCACCCTTCCAAGATCATAAAATCCATCTGTAATGATATTATCTGGTGTTAGAAGTCCAGTAAGACTGTATTTCGCTGATAAATTGTTATCAAGGACCCTCTCCAAGGCTGCTTCTGTGAACGGCGACTTTCTTGAGTTGGACGTGTTTAATTCTTGAAGAACGGACAGGCCACTACCGAGATGAAAAGAGGATAAATAGCGTTTTATTTTATTATTTGAAAATTGAGTTGGATAACGCGGCTATGTTTGCTAAATCTTTCCACGCATAGATTGAAACTAAATGTTGGTAAGATTGAATATTTGCAGTTAGATACATACCCTAAATTTGTGACCTCAGCAGCAATGTTGTAGTCAACACAGCACATGGTCAAGGCCCATGCTGCATTGCGACGAACACTTTCATGGTTTGATTTTAACAGATTTATCAAAGGAGCCAATCCACCTTCATTTAAAAGCTGGAATGAAAAGAAAGCATGTGAATTGCCATGTTGTTGTAGATAAGTTGCTAGAAAATTCGATCAAGGATTTTAGTCTTGTTTTGACGGATTCGGAGATGAAACCTTTTAAAGAAATCTCTTTTAACTTGAGAACGATACGATCGATTTTCATCAATTAAATTTTAGCATCTAAGTTGACCTTTTCGCTACACAATGATCATAGGAATTTGATGAACTGTTAGAAAACTACAGCTTCACAAACGTCGACATCTTCTTCTCGACTCACCGGATACAATGGTACAGATTTAGCAAAATATCTAGGCCCTGCTGCTTTCAAATTCATCGTTAATCTAAAAGACCGTTCTTGATTGCCTTTGATTAACATTCGACAGGATGAAAAACTGTTTTGAATCACAAGAAATTGTAAACACATTGATATAAATACCTCAGTTCTTGCATCAGCATCACAAATCAATGCCGAGAGAGCTTGACAAGCTTTGTTCTGTACGTCAGTATCACTGCAAAAGGAAGAAGATTTTGATCGTTAGCCTTCTCTCATAGCTCCTAAAGATCTATTGAGGAAGATATCAAATGAAAAGATATAGCAACCATTTGTCCTTCATTTAAAAGCTGGAATGAAAAGAAAGCATGTGAATTGCCATGTTGTTGTAGATAAGTTGCTAGAAAATTCGATCAAGGATTTTAGTCTTGTTTTGACGGATTCGGAGATGAAACCTTTTAAAGAAATCTCTTTTAACTTGAGAACGATACGATCGATTTTCATCAATTAAATTTTAGCATCTAAGTTGACCTTTTCGCTACACAATGATCATAGGAATTTGATGAACTGTTAGAAAACTACAGCTTCACAAACGTCGACATCTTCTTCTCGACTCACCGGATACAATGGTACAGATTTAGCAAATATCTAGGCCCTGCTGCTTTCAAGTTCATCGTTAATCTAAAAGATCGTTCTTGATTGCCTTTCGATTAACATTCGACAGGACGAAAAACTGTTTTGAATCACAAGAAATTGTAAACACATTGATATAAATACCTCAGTTCTTGCATCAGCATCACAAATCAATGCCGAGAGAGCTTGACAAGCTTTGTTCTGTACGTCAGTATCACTGCAAAAGGAAGAAGATTTTGATCGTTAGCCTTCTCTCATAGCTCCTAAAGATCTATTGAGGAACATATCAAATGAAAGATTCAGCAACCGTTTGAACTAAACAGCTAAAGAGAAACTAAATGGACCAAGGAGAGTATTTATGGTATATCATTTTTTTCCTTGCCAATATTTTGTCCCTAGGAGAGGTGGTAACACCTATTATACGACTACTCTAGGAACTGGAAGAAAGCAAAGGCCTAGCAGAGAGAGGTGACAGTTTATTGAGCGTTTGAATGTCATGGATAAATTCAAGAGCAGAAAGTATTAAGAACTGAAAATTAAAAACAGAATGGAGGCGAAAACATACTTTGATTGCATTGCATTTACTAGTCCATTGATGACTCCAATTTTCAGCATTTCTACTCTCCATGGTTCTAAAATAAAGAATTAACAATTGAAGAAATGCGAAGCACAATTACATTTAATCCTCGATAACCTAGACTCTCAAGTAAAAATAGAAAGAGACTTTACACTGTGATCCAGCCCTTTAGAAATCCTGGAATTAATACCAAAAATGAAAATGGGAGAATAAGATATTTATTAAGAAGCGTAGGAGAACGAATTAATGAACACCTAACAAAGTATGAGAAAAAGGACAAAAATTCCGTATTTCACAAACACGTAGAAGAGAAACATAATGGCGAAAGACAAAATGTGCGATTAAAAGTAGTTTCATCTTGTGGTTAAACAACGCGATGCTAAGGCAAGTGACAGAGGCCGTAGTTATTAAAGAACGTAACCCAGAATTGACCACCAAGGAAGAATGGGGAAATTTTAACGCTCTACGCGATAGACGGACTACATTCGACGCAGTAAATTTATCAAACATTGACCAAACGAACATCAGAGAAGCGCTCGAACTTAATTCTCACTGAGGGGGCTGCCGGAGGGCAGCGAAAATTCTGAAAACAAAATTATTACAGTGTAAGTGTGTTTAAAATTATGGTTTTTGAAACTTTAAAAATTTTATATAGGTATGAAACTGCCTAAGTACAAGATATTTATTGTCTCATCCTAAAGAGGAGATGTGGAACTATTCAACAAAACAAACATTTCTTAAATCGGAGATATGATTCCAGAGATATGATTTTTTTAAGTTTGGCTACTAAACGGCAAACTTTGTACACGTTTGGTATTTTCGGCTTTTTGTTTTTTGTATCGATGAAAATGTAGAAATTCACTTTCTTGTATGTCCCCAACGAATCCACCGATTTTCGCAAACATTCTTTCTTTCAAGGAACGTATTTAAGCTATCTAAAAATACAAGTTTATTTTTCAACACCTCAGACTAACTTTTTTATTTGTTCAAAATGGCGTATGACGTTTTTGACAATGAAAACAATCATGAAAACAATGAAATCATCGAAGTTTCATCGTTTATAATGGAAACAAAAAATCTTACCAAATCCAACTATATTAGGAAAAAATGTCAAAATTAAATTTGACGCCTTGGCAACATTTTTGCCTAAGGAATAGTGCAGATTCGTGCAGAATTTTTTTAATGCCAGATAGACTTGAAAAATGGAAAAACAAGTAAAGGCCATGTCTAAAAAGATCTGGCTTAAAGGAGCAAACATACCATCTTGTGCCAAATTTGCGACACAAACTGCCGAATTTCCTTGTACAGATGGTTTCGCATCGGATAAAAGTCGAATGAAATGATCCAGTCCACCTTTTTCAACAATTTCACTACAAATAAGAAAGACAAACGTTTTTGAAATCTTTCGCAGTGTGCATATATTGTTGCACAGGAAACGAAGAATTTCACTCAGCACTGAAAGTCTTTTAAAATTTTGATTTTTTGAGAACTCAAAGTTTCTTGAAGGCTTCTTGGATGTTTCCTCAAATATTTGTTGTTTACATCGACGGGGATCTTTTTGTGCCTTCGTGAACATTTCAGGCAATTCTTTGAAACTATAGACGGTGCTCAAGTAATACCGAATAACATAGTACATGAAACCAAATCAATACCATAAATGAAGTCCAATCTACGTTTAAAACATAGAGGAATACATACGTGCAATTATTCGTGTTTCCAGAACTCAAATTTGCCAATGCAAATGTCATCGCTTCACGCACATCTGGCAAATCATTTTTCAGCATTGTTAACATTGGCGGGATGCCTTCTGTAATTCAAAATCGACAATATGTTGATGACTAAAGTCTTCCTAATGGTATACAGTGTGTCCTTTGGAAAACAAAATGCAGATAAAACCTAGGAGGGTATCTTGGGGGGGGGGGAGGAGGTTGAACCTATCAAATTCTGAAAATACTACTAGACTTCGCAGAGACGGCAAAATATATTTCCCAATCAACTACAAACAGTTTAAAACTGTAGGTTTCTGATTTACAATGGGGAATCGTATAGCTTTTACAACGTATTGCTTTGAAGTTAAACTAAAGAACCGAAAAAACGCTTACCTAATTTTCCAATAGCATCTCTGCTGCTAAGATTTTCTGACATTACAGCAAGGGCCTTCGCAGCGGCCATGCTGACATCAATACTCTACAAGAAATAACATCATGATGTTTTTAAATAAAGCAACTTAGTCGGTGTCCCTGCTATAACATGTATTAACAGAGTCATTGTCACCCAGGGTCCTTTGCGGGCACGCTGCAATTTCAGACTGTCTGAAAATCAAATTTGGCCTAAGCCGAAAATATGGATCCACACTGCAGTAGTTGAACTGATAGAAAAGTTTGGCTTTAGTTGATTTTTCTATCAATTCAATTACTGCAGTATGGATCCATATTTTCCCACAAGACCAAATTTGATTTTCAGACATTCTGCAATTGCAGTGAGCCCGCAGAGGACCCTGGGTGACGATGGCTCTTTAATCTAATCTTGGTAGCTCCTCAATCAGAGCTTGCGAAAATACACTGTTAAAGGAGCCGACGACGTTTTGTACAAACAATTACGAAATAAATTTCTGAGGGAATCTCAACGTTCACACAGTAACACTTGAACATGGGTTACAGGGATGACAAATTCAAATTATTTGTTATTTTGGACAAGACTTACAGCATTCTCCTCGATGTCTTCACTCCATTAAATTGTGTCGCCTCGTTTGATCCCCGTCCGTTAAAACATTAGGATTTATGACTGCGTCAATTTTTGAGCGAGAACAATTCAATCCATTATAAACAGTTAAATGGTTGCTGTTGTCAAGAAGTGCGATAACTGGGACAAAGGTAGTGAGTATAACCTTAGACCTACCTCTCCTGCTAAAAGTGTGATCAGCGTCTTTTCTATTTCTTGTTCATGGAAAATCTTTCGATTATCAGCTAAAATTAAAAAAGAAAACCAATGAAATTTTCCACATAAATAATAAAATTAAAATCATGTTAAAAGAAAAGAATTTCCTAAAAACTTTAAGAAATGAAAGAAACTTCACATTTTATCAAATCTGGTCCCATTTTCTTATTCCTGATTCAATTCTTTACATTAAAGTTACCAATGTGAACAAAATAACAACCATCCTACAATATGTAGATACTATTTAAGTATTTAATATGTATACAATACAATATAAATGCTACGTAAAATAGACGATGAAAAAACTTACAGTTCTTACAGCAAGCTGCAATGACGCTCGCCTACGAAGGAAATTTTGAAAGATTTATTTGATGTTGATGCAAATGACGAAAGAATTCTTATTGATTTAAAGGTTTTAAATAGTCGTTACAAATGCAGCGAGAGTCACAAAATGATCCCCTACGAGTAAAAGGAAAAGTCACAATGATTTGGCTGTCAGGTTGTGCAGCATTTATTCTGTGGGCCTCAATAACCACAGCTCTGAACATTTGTGCCACCTTTTAAATTAGAAAACTGGCGAGCAGTAGTGATACACAATTACGATAAAGATGGCAGTGAAGAACTTTATACCAAGGAAATTAAGTAATCTCCATGCCTTATACCAAAATACATTCCGTTCTTTAATCGAATTACCAGAGAAACGTGAAGGTAAATGACCTGAGCTAAATAATGTGGTCTATAAATAGGACAAATAATAAAACCGACACACGACATTGTTTCACTGGCCTTGTTTTTGTAAGTACACGTGTTGATTATCAAATACAATAAGTTATTCATACCGGGTGAGTCAGAAAAAACGTGGGGTGTTTGCCAATTTTTATTGATGCCGTTAAATGAAGAAGCCAGAATATAGAAAAAACGAGAAAGCTTTATAACTTAGCATGAAATTAAATTCCATACAAAGATATAATACTGTCTTGTTATGTATCGAAATAAGGGCCAGAGGATTTGTTACAATCGATCATAATAAAAGTTACTTCGATTTTCAGTTGCAAAGTAGGACGTTTTAGCTATAATTTTTGGGATATGCACAAAAATCAGATTGTCGTTATGGTAAGCTAAAGAAAGGAAATATTGCATCATGCATCATCTTGCAAATAGAATAAAAGCATACTTCTTTGTTGTGTTTGACTTCATAAAAGTCCTAAAAGTGGACATCATTAGTCTATTTAGTCACCTGGCTTCTATGATGAAGATCTAATCTTTATATCAGCCGTCATTTACTTTAGAAGATTCTTAGTTGGAACGCAATGCATCTTGGTTAAAATTTCCTAGCCGTCATCTTTAGTGTAATCATCTATTGCGAAAGCCGTAAAGTTACAAGCTGCTTTTAGACATAAAATAAGCCCAATGTTACGCCATCTGAAAAAATCTAGGGATAAAACTTACTGCAAATTTTTGAACTTCAGCATTCGTCGACTCAGCAATAAAAGCCATTAATTTATCAAAGACGCCAGTGCTCTGAATAGTCTACGGTTGAAATAATAAATGGTCGAATAAATTTCAGTGAAAACACACAGGGAAAGTATAGGGTTCCATAGAGTTCAAATAGTCTACGGTTGAAAGCATATGGTTCAAATCTTTAAAAAGGTAGTGTAAAATTCTGCTACCTTTTTCTTTGAATTTAATGGCTTGAAAGGAACTTCAGCTACTTTGTTTTAATTCTATCATAAAACTTTGCAACTAATAACTGAAATTCCAGATCCTCCTCCCCATTACGCTCAACTTAATCTGTTAGATTTCTCCTAATTCTTAAAGCTCTTTTTATTGCACGATCATTTGATATGAAATTGTATTAAAAACACGGATACAAGAAATAAAAAAAATTGTCAGCTCTTGTAGGTCTTTTCAACCAAAGTTCATTCAACAGAGAATGGCCAGCTTTACGAAATAAAGACATAACAATCGAAATTGTAGCAATTTTGTCGGTTGGAATCAAGCAGTAATTCTACAAATGTTACCAAAAGAATCTGGCAAATCAATCAATCAATCAATCAATCAATCAACGGCAAAAGGGTTCCAATTTAATAAGAAAAACAAGCAAAGCATACTTGCACACTTTCAGTGTCCATCAGACAATTTGACAGAACTTGTAAACAAAATACATGGAGGTCCTCCATTTCCTGTGAAAAAGATAATTACATGGTCTTACAATAGTTGGAGAAAATATATACGAGCCCCCCCCCTGCGTTTTATCACAGGGGGACTTTTATCCAAGGCCGATTTTCGTCCGTCTTGACTCTATGTTTAACTGCCCTTAATCCGGAGCAGAAAGAATTGTACGAGCAATGCTCTGCAGTTTAGCAGACTCCACAAGTCCCTGTTTCCGTATTTTCCTTCTTTGGTTCTGCTCAAAGCCTCATTGAAACATAGTTCCTAATTTAATTTCCCATCTTGCTGGGCTTTTGAAATTTTTAACATCAGTTGTAGCGGAATTTTCCCAAATTTGATCTCCAATTGCATGCGTAATTTCTTTGGGCATCTTTGTAAACATTTTCTCTATAAAGTATCTCATAAATGCAAAAAAATAAGTACCAAGCAAATTAAAATATTTCTAAATTCATATTGCAGGTATCTTCTGAAGCACTGACCTTTTTCCCAATAAAGTCCACCAGTTTATCCAATCCAGCAAGCTCTCGAATCGCCGTTCTGTTATCGACTGCATGAAAACAAAGTTGAAAGGGCTGCGTTACAGAATTTCTGTCCAAACGGTAATTTTGCAGTTTTTGGGTAGGCCATATCACACAGACTACTCATTGTTTTCTTCAAAATGAAAGCGTTACTTTAAAGATGAATTCTTATATTTAACAAGAATACTAGGCATGATTGGTATAAAATACGAAAGAGTTTCGATAAAATATGAAACAACATCTTCCATCATTACACAATTTCCGTAAACCCAAAACAATGATTTTCTTCTGAACAAAACTTACCTTCCATCGTGGATCTGATAAGAGCTGTGAACGTTGTCTCCTGAATGACAGGGTATTCAGAATCAAGCAATTTCAGCAGTGGCTCAATACCTAAGAAAAAAGGGCAAATTACATTAAAATTAGCAAGGCATTGTGTATCTCGGTATTTGACTACCATGCACCAAACGCAGAGTTATGTTACAAGCAGAAAGTTTTTACCACGTAGCCATCACGTAGCCATGTAGCCAACACGTAGCCATGTAGCCACCACGCAGCCATGTACGTAGCCACGCAGCCACCACATAGCCAAATAACAATGTAGCCATGTAGAGCTATTCCCCGCTCTTCTTTTGGGATCTTTTCTGACGATTTGCTATGGCCAATGTCGATGAAAATATTCAGCAAATAGTTCTGTCTGCTATAAATGCGATTTCCAAAATATCAAATGCCTTATCCATTGTTTTAGTTGCATGAACAATAATTCAGGTAATCAATATTAGAAAATAAAATAATGTTTCACAGTAATGTCCTGTGTTTCAAATTTTTCTAATAGATTAAAAATAGTTAAATCACAAACCGTTAAGTTCATGCAATGCAGCTCTGCTTTGATAATCTTGCAGAAGTAAGGCGATTGCTTGTACTGAGTTTTTCTGTTGAAAGAAAACCGAGACGTATATATCAGAGTGTTACTGTATATTACTAAATGGTATTTCCTGCATATCTTCAACTACAGTACAGGCCTTGCCCGCATTAACATTGCAAGAATTCACAACAATCCTCGAGAAAGATTATAAAAGAATTGTCAAGAATTCTTCATGTTCTGATAAAAATTCTTGCAAGTTATGAAAGACTGAAATTTTTAAACAAGAATTTTTAAGTAATTATAACTCAAGAATTCTTAAGAATTTTTAGCCAAACACCAGCATTAGTGTGCAACCACGTCAGCAGATGAGGTCTTATAGACAAGTAACAAAGTGATAAATTGTATATATTTGAAATTAATCAAACAAGAAAATCTAATAAGATTCTAGAGGATGAACAGCGTAAAATAAATAATTTACCTGAACATCACAATCAGGCGAAGAAAGCAAATGAATTAATGGCTCAAGTCCACCTTGCTCAAAAATGTCAGTCTTGCTTGTAAACTCCTCTAAAGAAAAAAATACATAAAATCATCATTAGAAGCATGACCCTATAAAATATTACTATTTGTGAGTAAAATAAGATTTTCGTATCTAAATATCTAATGAATCGCCTTGAAATCAAATTTATTCGATTTTCCTCCACAAGCATCAAACTTCTTGTTCTGAAATTTTGTTTTCTGAAAAGACTTCAACCAGAAACTTGTGAAAGTGGCTGAAAAACCTTGATAAATATCTGCAAAATGTAAAACTGTATAAAACTAGAAAGTGTTGTATTTCTAACTTGCTTTGTGCATTTTGAGTAAACTGCTCATCATAAGCAGAGGTGGAAAAAACATTTTCTTCCTGTGAGCGTAATGGATGGATGGAAATTTCCTGCAAAGAAATATGTGTTATTTTTGTGTCAAATTTGTTTGTGTTGTGTAAAAAGTTTGGACCAAAATCTCCTGCAGAATTATTTTCCTATCAGGATATCCTAGCATTTCCTATGGGTGGTGCTTGAATGCACACTTATTTTTCTACCGCTAATCTTAAGAAGACAAATAACAGAACTACTTCAATAACAATCATCATCAACTACAGAACCAAATGACTGATTGATCACATACAGTACTAGTAATTTCTCACCTGTCAAGGATGCAATTGCCAGACTACTGAATTCATGACATAAGACATCCTCTATTGAAGAATAAAATACATTTTTTTAATAATAGTCCGCATATCTGTATCAATTTAGATCTTTTGAAGACAGGGATAATTCAGATGATGGTCATCATAAGTTGTAATAAACAGATTCTGTTCCATAGTTGGAAGTGTATTGTAAATGATACTGCATCCTATTCGAGTGTCAGATAACTAGAGATTCAAAGTAGGTTTATAGTGCAGCAATAATTGTGCATCATGACATAATACAGTAAATATATACAGTATGGTTTCTGTGTTGCCTGTATTACTTCAACAATACACTGTTTTCTTACAGTACAGTACAGGTCTCATGTACAGTAGTTTAACATCAAAGACTTCTCAAAGGATTCTTAAGAATTCTCCGCATGCAGCTAAGAATTCTTGAGAGGAATTAATAACTGCAAGGATTTTGGAACAAGAATTCTTAAGAATTTTCTGTGAATTCTAAGACAAGAAAACAGGAGTACCAAAGTCCTGTCCAATAGTAAAAAAAGTAATAATTCATCTGGAGCAATTCTTATATATCTGATTAAGAAGGCATCTTGAAATAAAGTCAATCTACGTGAAAGGTCAACCAACAATTTAAGTAATCATGATAATCATCTACCTTCAGGTGCAAGCAATGCAATCAACGATGGTAGGCATTCTGATTTTCGTAATGCTTTCCTCACAGTTGCTGGAAAGGTAAAAGAAATTTTAAAAAAGTGAAATGGTTACTGAATAGCTTCAAAGTATTTCATGAAAACTAAAAAGCAATTTTTGATTGATTATATTAGTCATGACATAAAATAGCAAAATCACAATGATTTAAAAAATACTTGTTTCTCAAAAGTTTGAAAAGTAGAAAATTCTGCATTTATGTATTTCACAATTAGCAGATTGATGAAATTAGAAGAGACATCATAAAGAAATATCTGCTTGGTCTGTCATCCCAAACTAAGTTAAAAGTAGCCATTGATATTGTTCAGTACGTGTTGCTCAGGGTTCATGTTTTTTAGAAATATTTTCCTTCCTCACAAAGAAATGGAATTATCATCTAGCACCAGACCTTCATTTTGAATAATTGAGCAAAATATCAATAGTCATGCAGTCTTTAAGAAACAACAATTTACCATCAGTTGCCATAGAACCAATTGTCATGACAGCATTCCTTTTGATAATTTTATCTTCATGGGTCATTAGCTTGAGCAGGTAATCAAGTGCTCCCAGGTTCAATAATTGTACCTTGTTTTCATCACCTACGTAACAAATAGACATTTGAAATAGCAGCTTCATGGCTTTTGTTGGCTTTGGATGAAAAATACAATGTCAAAATGACAAGTTCAAGGTCTGGAAAAAATTTCTAAAAAATGTTTACCAATTACCATCCCTCTTTAACTTTGGTACTTCCATGGGCCCTTTAAAAAACTCTGCTGTTAATGTTGTATCAATTTAAGAATGAAAATTTCAGCCCTGAAATATTTCGTCAAAAATTCTTGTAAAAAGCCTGATACTATTTTTCTAAAATTAACTAATTTTGGTCAGATCCCCAAAAAATTGGCCAAAATATTATTACAGTACCACCAAACTTATAATTTTGGGCAAAAACATATTTGCTGACATGTTATTACAATTCGTCTACAACGTAGGTCATATTTCATGAATAAAATTGAATTGGTCATGAAATTCTTCTTTAAACAGCAGAGAGCCACCAAATTTGATTGTTTGGTTAAGACCCTTGAATGGTAATGACTGAATCGGACATTTTTGCAAATGAATGGAAACAAAGTTCAAGGAAAGAAATGTTAGTCTCAGCAAGCTAAATACTTACACTTTTGAGAGAATTTATACAAAGCTTCGCATGATGTTTGGAGTACAGTTTCTTCTGGAGAATCAAGCATAAGAACAACTGTCTGTGCTTTCTTCGTTGTGAGATCCAATGGATCAAACTGAAAAACAATTTTCAAATATATATATATTTCTTTTTTCAGTCTTCATCTTTTTCATATTAAATCATTATTATTGATGTTTTTGGTAATTTTGCGGAATAAGAACCAGTGCTCTAAATTTCTAATTACCATTTAAAATAACAATTTCAGGATATACCACAAGCAAACTGTAGCTCTTAGTTTAGTTAGCCTCAAAGTCAAAAGAAACTTTCTTTGTTTGAGGCTTCTCTCCACGACCACAGAACAAATTTTTGCATTTTTGCTTACTGCAGAAAACTGGAATTCCTTAGCTATGAATCTCACCTCATCTTTGGGAGGAGCTTCTGGCTCTTTGCCTTTCTTTTTCCCCATTCTTTCCCCTTCTAGAGCTTTCTATTTTCTTTCTTTCACAAAATGAGCAAACAACTCACAGCTTGGCTAGGCCCATTTGATCATTTGATTCCTCGTCTTGTTTCTATGACAACACCTAGACCTCATTCTCATTCAGAGGCTACCATTCCGCCTTTTAGAGTAACAAATAACAGTAGGGAAAATTGTATTTGCCATGCGCGAAGAGCGCACAGGGGATCAATGATCATAAGATTGATTTCACGCGAGCAAGCAGAGCTGTGGTGTGGCCTAAACTTCTTCATGCGGAATGTTATGAATATTGAAGATGAAGTTGAGGTTTTTAGCGCCAATCGCTGGGATCGCAGAAGTAGCAAAGCGCTAATCGAGTCTGCGACCCCTTGTCATGACGCTCAAAAGAGGTGCTGGTCTGCCCGACGTTCTGCTGCAAAGTCAGTGGATTTCAATTACAACACGGCGCCACAACACCTTCACAATATCTTGATAATCAAGTTGATGCAAGCGCAAATGTAATTTAAAAGCANGTCTGTGCTAGATCTTGTTGGTTATTCGTCACATGTTAATCAGGTTCCAGGTTGTTTAGGCCCACATTTCTCCAAGCCAAATGAGCTTCGATCGCCGTTTGATTTGCATGTATCGAGTTATTTTTTTCTTTAATCTCTTTAGAGACAACAAATTGGCAGTAGCTTTGATTAATTTTCCATTTTCTCCTAAAAACAATCCTGTTGGGCATGAAAAACAACGACGTGGAATTGCTCTTGCCCTCTCACAACAGCACCATAACGCGCCAAACTTCCAAAAGAACGCGCGTCGAACGTATCAGAATTTCAGCCAATCAGAGCAATTTTCCCTACTGCTGTAACAAATGGTTTTGTCCTGAACCGCCGGACCCGTGGACTTGCCCAAGTCGTCTTGTAAAAAAGAAAAGACAAGTCCACCGGACCCGCGGAGTGGGGTCTAATCGATTTCTTCCGCACGCACCGTTCAAAATTTCGTACTTATACCGCATTCACACTGACACAGTTAAACCAGCTTTACTTAAGCCAGGTTAGATTTCAACCAATCAAATTCATTCGATTTTTTGATTGACCAATTAGAAGGCCCCATTCGATAACCTGGTTTAGTTTAAGCTGGTTTAACTTCAAGTGTGAATGGGGTATTAGTCTTAATTTTTTACTGCCATCGTTTTATTTGTTAGTAATTCATTTACCTTAACACCCTTTTTCATTGTAAAACCTTTTCATTAAGATACGTTCCAAATTCATTGTAATCTAAATTTACCTTTGACTGAAGAAGATTTTTGTAATGTCAAATGTCGTTTTTTATCAAAATCACCACTTTTGATTGTCGTTTGGCTTTGATTATACCCAGGAACGCCGGAGAGGAGGGGGCGTGGGGGCAATTGCCCCTCCAACCCTCTCGAAAATAGCCTAAACTTCAGTACTTGAGATACTATGACATTGGAGTCTCTTTTACAAAACGCTGTTTTGTAAATATCAGGAGCCTGTTTTGCCTCACAGCCAAAAAGTCTTACGGCAATTTAAACGATAAAACTACATAGTAAGATAAAGAAACTAAAACGCTAAAAAGAAACTTCAAAAATCAATATTCTTACATTGTATTTCGATGACGGTCGCCACATCATCGGGCACATCATATGGTGTAATTCTTCGTTTGTTATATTCAGCAGTACGAAAGCTAGTTCGAGATCTGTTTTGTTGCAAACAAGTAGTCAATTAAATACTTTTAAATACTAAGTAATTAAATATAATACTTGTCACCCACGAATGATTCAAATGTCATCTACGTTTCACATTTTGCTGAATGATTACCTTTCATCGTACGAGCAACTAGATATAGATAATCTTGCGTCAATTAGCAGATGTCATATTTCTGTCAGAGGCTTGGTGCTTTGCGTCTCGATACAGCAAAGAATATGAGCACCATAAGCACGGCCAAGCACCAGCTACATGAGCTACATCCATAGAACTTGATGGCCCTCAATAACTCAAGGTGTGCCACACTAAACCAGATCTAAATTTTCGCTTAAAATTCTGTGACAAGGTGAGGCAATACGAAGCAAATTTTTTGACACACGTGAGAACAGCGATAAAATTCTAATGGACGAACAGTTCTAACATAAATCTTTGCTTTAATTCCTTATTTTCTTGAACACGGTACAGAAGCCCACATTATACATTTCAGACAATTTTGTAGATCCCACATTCCTTCCCAACTGATGCTAGTGACTATCCCCCCAGGGACTGGAGGTATAATATACCTTTGCTGCCTTCTAATAGGGCCTAATATTCTGATCAAATCTTTTCGGCTGAATTATCAGAAAATCCGGCCAAAATATTTCCATCGAATTTTCCCGGTAGCAACTTCTTCGCCCCTATACTCTTTGTTGGAAAGAAACTGCTGTCCCAAAAAAAAATCTTGAAATAAATATGACACATAAAGAAAATTACAATTTAATACGAGTTGTTAACACGATGATCCAAACGATGATCCAACTACATCTCAAACACGAGGAAATCATCTACTGTCGCTACTACAGATTATCGGTGAATTTCATTATTTGAAAGTAGATTTTAAAATTCGCTACATTGGATAATCCTGCGTAATTATAAAGTTACAAAATCTTGATCTTATCAAAAATCTTATGTTTAAGTTATGCAGTTAAAACATTGTGGTCACGGGAGTTAAAGAAAGTGCTACAGATGACGTCACATGCAGGTGGTAAAGAGATACACGCATTTTGTTACAGGAAGTTCTTTATGAGAAACCGAACTCTCAGTTCAGCAAAAATTAAGAAACTTGAGTACTGGATGAAAATCATTTTAGAAACATCCTCTTTTAGAAAGTCCATTGCATATTCTGTCTTGTTTCTTGTACTGTGTAACTCGGCCTTTTTTGAGAAATCTATACAAAGCTATGGTTTCATGAGACTCGCCGCGAAATGTCCACAAAGGCAGCTGGAATCACTTCCCAATGTAAACAACAATAATTTGAAGACAATTTTAAGAAACTCTGAAGAAACTTTCAGTTGCAAATTGTGGGAATTTTAAGAAACCTTTGGCACTGGGCCATTAATCCTTATCTTATAAAATAAATACGTGCACCAGGCGAGTAAAGAAGTCTTTCTCGATTTAAGGCTGCACAATCTTCAATAAAAAGCTGACCAATCTTCCAATAAGTTTGCGTTTAGCCTACAACATTGGATTGTTCGTTCCAAGATTACATGCAATTTTTCATAAAAAGGGCTTCTCGCAAACACTTACAAAAGCGGCAAAACCTTTTGTTTGAATTTCTGCAACTTTTCCACCAATTTAGGCCGACAGGGTAACCTCTGGAATAAAGTAGAAGTTCTCGGCTACTCAATGCATTCACCAATATCGTGAAAAATCTTGAAGCATCTTTGCATCAAAATAGGATTTGGGTAAATGCAAAATGCGTAGAAACTAACTAATGGTTAGGTTGTTGAAGGTTTAGATCCATCTTCTAGTGGCAATTCAGTAGCATTAAGTAATTCATCACAATATTTAGAATCTGACTTAATAAACAATGATATGCCTGATTGATATACTGCTGGGATATCTAGATATTCAGAAGATAGCAAAGTTATTAATCTACTGTCATCGTTTTTTGATTCTCTACAAATTTTATAAAGTTTTTCAGCATTTTCTGCAACTTTCATTTCTCTCCACCTTTCATCGATATTATCTGATAGCAAAAACCAGTCTACTTCTTCTTTATATCGGAGAATGACATCTTCCATTCTTACCTTTAAAACTGACTCACTACAAAGAACATCCATAGCTGCGTCAAACGTCTTTATTCCAATTGGGTTACAAAGATGAACCCCTTGTTCTGATACTCCATAAATCATTTGATGGTGCCATGCATCTGCGATCCTGTGCCCAGGAGTCTGTTTTTCTTTTTGGAGGTTAAAAGTGGCAACAGGGATTGCACCTCTCTGAAACCATTCAGTCAACCAATTGTGCAAATTTATTTTTCTTTCAGGGAAAAAAGGAAAAAATCTACCTTTCACATATCCTAGCGTCATTTCATGTATTCCTTCAATGATGTCATGATGAGTGGTTCCTGCGCAACTTCTTGATAACAAATATTCAGGCAACAATGCATCATGCTTTCTCAGGTTTGTCTTGACCGCATGCACTGCTTTTTCTGTGGCAATTTTGATTCCAAAACATGCCTAAAGATAAAATAATGTGGCTTATTTCATGTGTATGGGCAAACAGCTTTTAACTTTGGGTTAATTCTTTTTGCCTTATATATGGATATTTTAATATTTGGTTCTTACTGTAATAACCTCCAAAATCAATGCTTGCTCAGGCCAGTGGTAATTTCCCCTCGGTCATTGACCATGGGTGTGATTCCTATCATTTTAAATCAACCCCTTGCATGACAACAAATGGCGGTCAATTAAGGGTTGAGATTTTAGAGATTTTGAACAGCAAACTTTTTGGTCATCATGAATCTAGAAAGCAAAAATATTGGGCCACTCTTTTCAAAACTTTGGAATTAATGTTAAGGTGGGCCACACAAAACCCTATAGTTAGCTTCATTTCGACATCAAAATTTGGGTCAGGCGGTCGGTTGGCCGAAAAACATTTCTATCCATACAACATTTTTTATTTTTTTTTAAATTATGATGAGAGATCTTTTGTGACACGTACACAGCTCATCTTACCAAAACATTCAATGCAGCCGTTGCTCCACATGCAGAGACACCAACTTGAGTAATCTGTCCTTCTTCGATCGCATTTTGGCTCAGGATAAAATAAGATCCAGTTTTCAATGATCCATCTGTACTTTTGGTGTTCTCTTTTCCCGCCATTTTGTAATATCCAAACCATTTTACTGCAACACGAAAAGGAGGCTATTTGTCGTTGATGTTGTTGTTGCCATTTTGTATTGATCAATCAATTGATCATGCTTGGGCGTCAAATCTTGATTGGCTAGCAAATTTGACTTGCTTCCGCACAATGAGCCAATCAAAATGCGTAAAACTAGAACAAACTCAAATTTAGGCCTATTTTGCCAACTTTCGCCAGACCATTTTCTGCAGCAGGGAAATTTAGATTTTCAAAATACTTCTAACATGTTCCATATCATTATAGTTATAGTTATATAGACTAAAGTCCCTAAAGTCTGTCTCAAATAGGATTTCAAGCGAAAATTGCGATATCGCAAAGTTCCTCAAGCAAAACTCTTTGATTGTTTTTATTCGCCGACATGTTCGCCTGACATCTAAAGTAAGACAAACCAGACAGACATAAGATCGTTTTATGGCAAAAAATTTAGCCTGAGATCAGTTTTTCGGCCTGGGTCATGCATTGTTACCAAGCAGTAAGTAGGCCAGCCCAGGCATTTGGAAAACTCGTGGAAAACATAGCAATGACATTTTGGAGAGAAAAACCAGACCATTATGAATAAGTTATGCAAGACAAGCGAATAGAGGCCAATAGATAGCCTGATGTAGCGTTTCAAAACCACGGGGGGGGGGGTTCTTCCATAGTAAAGGTACCTGGGGATGTGCCGCCCTCAAGGGTATACTTTTTCGGACTGCTAGTCTAGCCAAGGGTATGCTTTTTGGCAATTTTAGTCTATGCCAGTCTAGGCAAGGGTATGATTCTTGGCAATTTTTGTTCAGGAAAGGCAAAATTTTCTTAATTTGTGTCTAGAAANGGCAATTTTCGTTCAGGAAAGGCAAAATTTTCTTAATTTGTGTCTAGAAACCCAAAATTTTGTCTATTTTGGTCTAGGGAAGGCGAAATTTTGGTGAATTGTGCCTAGAAAACTGCAAATTATGGCACTTTTAGTCCAGAAATTAGTCTAGCCAAGGGTATCATTTTCACAAAAATTGGTCTAGCCAACGGTACCATTTTGAAGATGCTGGCGGCACACCCCTATCCGAAATTAGGCCAAGAACCCCCCCCCCCCGTGTTCAAAACTACTTTTCTTTATTTTATCTACGTGGCGGCTTGGCTGAATATTGATGACAAACTTATGTTATCAGCAAAGGCTAGAGTGTAATGAGATTTTTAGAAACTTGTTCAAGTGCGGTTAACAGACACTGCAGACATAATAACATTTTCAATAAGAAAGACAGATTTATATGGTTCAGGGAACTATGAAACCAAAAAGCCTCATACAAAAGAATCCTTAAGATTGACAAAATTCCGTTCGTCAGCTTTGGAGTGAAATAGCAATGCTTATGGAGGTGAAAAAGATTTTCCGAGCAAAACAAAGAATTGATCATTTCTGAAGATAAATAAAGATCAAGAAATAAGCTACAAGAAAACATGGAGGAAACAGCAAGCAAAAGAAAACAGTTTTCATTATCAAGTAGAAGATGGTTCGTGCTCATGGCTTATTTCTTCCTTACGTTTGAAAACTTTTCAACCATGTATGCCTTCTCTTCAATAAGCAATATTTTACAGAAGTATTATAGCATAAACATGGTTGCAGTAAACTGGTTAGCAATGAGTAAGCTCCTCACAATTGTTGTATTGACATTAACCATGGCTCAATTTGCTGAAAATAAAGGACTTCGTTGTACAATGGTGATGGCTGGAGGATTCAGTGTTCTTGGAAGCCTGGTTCAATATCTTGGTTTCTCTATTCCTGGTGATGGATATTACATCCTTTTAGCAGGTAGTCAAAGCTCTTTTGGTCTTCTGTATACTTCGTTTTGCAATGTTGTTACGCATAAAAGAGAGATATAAATTTGAAATAGTTATTTTCAAATTTCAAATTTCTTAACTTACATAATGCTACCTTGATAGTTAGTTACTCCTAAAAGTAAGTTGATGAAATTTTAAGCTGATTTGGAATGGCAGATACTTTTAAAACTTTGCTTTAATAAAAGCATACAATATACATTTTGCAAAGAATGTTTGGATTATATTAAACTGACTCAAAGTGGCAAAGCCTTATTTTCCAAGTAACCATGCTTTTGAAGTCACAATCAGTTCATCTTATTTTCGAAAAACCAGTCTTTTTGGGTCTTTTCATAAACCTGTCGTAAACCGTATTGCCGAAGTTAGATCAGATTTTACCGCACCAACTACTCATTTTTTTATTGACCCAGGAATAGACCTCCATCCAAAAATTCATTCTCACAAACAAAATTGTGGCCCTGGGGTCTTGTTCGACGATTTATGGCACGCTTACTCACTATTCAGTGTTCAACAAAGTTTAATAAAAATTTCAGGAAAATGCTTGGGGGTTTGCCCAACATTCTGCATAATGCTCAGTGACGACAAGACAACTTCTTCTCAACCCAAACAATGCATCTACCACCCTTGAATGTCAGATCTCCTACAAAGTATGAGCTACAGATTATTAACATCTATTTTAATTTTGTAACTGTAGGTTCCGTTCTGCAAGCTGTTTCCGCAGCATCTACCATCTTTCTACCATCAAAAATTGCTGCCATGTGGTTCGGTGAAAAGGAACGAGCAACAGCAACAGCAATTGCCGTAGCAGCAGATTGCCTCGGTTCCGGTTGCAGCTATTTACAGCCTACAGCTATGGTCCGGAATAGTGATTCACACGGTACGATTAGGATTGAACTGGGCCTCTATTTGTGGGTTAAGGTGATTGAGGCTGTAGGAATAGCTGCATTTTTAGTACTGTTTGTAAAAGACAGACCAGACCAACCACCGAGTGGAAAGGAATCTGAGAGACGGGATCTCCATAGAAACCAAGAAGCTCAAGGTTCACCAGAAAAATCTGATTATGTCGGATCTGTACCTAATGAAGGAACAAAGCACGCGGAACCCTCAAGTCCTCCTACCAAAAGTAAAGATGGTTCTTTCTCAAAGCCTGACGAGTTCTTGACCGATTCTAAAGAGAGTCTGGACGCCAAACATGAGGGATCTGTATCTAATGCAGGAAAGCACGAGGAATCTTCAAGTTCTTCTAAAAGTAAAGATGGCTGTTTCGCATGGCTCAAGGAATACAAATCACTTTGCCAAAACAGGAGCTTTGTAATCATCACATTGATGAACGGAATAGTTTATGGCCTAGATGAAACATGGCTTCTTGTTCTTAATGAGGTTCTGATTATGAAATACCCAGGACATGAAGTTGAAATTGGAACAATGGTAGCAGCCAGTATGGTTGTAGGAATGTGTTCGAATGTTGCAATCGGAGTGATTTTAGATTATACACAATCTTTCAAATTAACAACACTAATCGTTACAGGGCTGTCATCTTTGGTCGTTACCAGTTTCACAATTCTGTTTATTTACAGAATTCATTTCTCAACTCTTTTTATAAGTTACGNAAAAGACAGACCAGACCAACCACCGAGTGGAAAGGAATCTGAGAGACGGGATCTCCATAGAAACCAAGAAGCTCAAGGTTCACCAGAAAAATCTGATTATGTCGGATCTGTACCTAATGAAGGAACAAAGCACGCGGAACCCTCAAGTCCTCCTACCAAAAGTAAAGATGGTTCTTTCTCAAAGCCTGACGAGTTCTTGACCGATTCTAAAGAGAGTCTGGACGCCAAACATGAGGGATCTGTATCTAATGCAAGAAAGCACGAGGAATCTTCAAGTTCTTCTAAAAGTAAAGATGGTTGTTTCGCATGGCTCAAGGAATACAAATCACTTTGCCAAAGCAGGAGCTTTGTAATCATCACATTGATGAACGGAATAGTTTATGGCCTAGATGAAACATGGCTTCTTGTTCTTAATGAGGTTCTGATTATGAAATACCCAGGACATGAAGTTGAAATTGGAACAATGGTAGCAGCCAGTATGGTTGTAGGAATGTGTTCAAATGTTGCAATCGGAGTGATTTTAGATTATACACGATCTTTCAAATTAACAACACTAATCATTACAGGGCTGTCATCTTTGGTCGTTACCAGTTTCACAATTCTGTTTATTTACAGAATTCATTTCTCAACTCTTTTTATAAGTTACGTTTTACTAATTGGAATACACAGTGCATATTTTACAATTGGATTTGAACATGCGGCAGAAATGACGTATCCTGTGTCCGAGAACCATTCCGGCGTTTTGCTGATTTTGATTGGTCAACTTTCTGCTGTGGTGTTCGGACGTCTTGCAAGTGCTGTTATTTATCGGCATGGACCAATAGCATTCCTGTATACTGCAACTGGTCTGTATTTTCTGACATTCTTCTTGGCACTTTGGATAAAGAATAAAGGACCTCGAACGGACTATGCTCCTTTGGAAACGAAGCAATAAACATAAAGGGATAACACGCAACGAAGACAGTTGAATTCATTTGTCTTGAAACGCGAGCCTTATTTGGATGGCAGCAAGGGAAAACCAGTCGGTGTGGCTCACCTTGATGCAACCAAATTTTTGCCACAAGATCGCCCACTGCACCTACTGTCACGTGACGTAAATCTGGTGGGTATATGATACCGTAAAGCTGCCGGCTATTTTGACTTTGTTCAACTTTGTGATAACGCTACCGCAAGCAACGAAAGCAAGGCTACGTAAGCAGCTGTCATAAGCTAACGTAAGCTGCCGCAAAGCCATCGTAATTTACTTGCTGCTAAAGTTACCGCAAAGCCATCGTAATTTACTTGCTGGCTTCGTTGCAAATTAAATAATTAGGTTTTTAGGATAGGGGGTGCTCTCTCCTCGATTAGTCTATCTACTGAGAGAGCTCCTCCTCAAGAACTTCCTCCCCGTACAAAATTTCTTGTAATCATGTTATAAATTTGTCATTTCTGTTTCTTAATCATTTTAATTTAATATTGTTTGTTAAAAAAAATTTTGCATGTTGTGGAATTTTAAAATGAAATGAACTGAAACCACAAGCTAACGTAAGCAGATTGTTTCCATCTAGAAAAATTTGTCACACGCGCGGCGCTTGGTAGCTTAAATCGTAATCAGGCTTTTAACCAAACCTATATTTCGTTGGGTCCTCGTTATAGACCTGGCCCATTTCGTTGCCTTTGATGTTGCTGTATTGTTTGCACACTACTGATACTGGTAAAAAGGCGTCTCGGATCAAATCAGGTTTTTGGTTGAACCAGAATTTAACATATTCACGGAAACAGGGATATCATTTAAAATGTTATTATCAACTGACACCAGTCACCACAAGCGGGTTAGGGACTTTGGGCTCCTTTGATTTGGTCAAAGTTTGGTCGCTCACGTTGGTCAGTGTTAATGAAAATATTTTGCATAGGTTTGACTTTGAGTCAATTTGCGCGATTTTCCAGAGCTGATAATTTTTGATGGGAAAATTTCGATGAAGTGGAACTAATCTTTACAGTAGTGCCCGTCGATTGACCGAAAGTTCCAACGCAAAGGAAAGCTGGGTTTTCCGTACCAAATGGTATAAATCTAAGCATTTGAGTGGACATTTCCCGAGCCTCGTTGTGAAAATGAGACCAAGGTTAATAAAATGCAACGCACGAAACGAAACAAAGGAATGCTGATTTCGTTTTCGCAGTAATCAAAGATAAATCGTGCTTTTCCAAGACAATCCTGTGCGTTGGGAATCAAAGATAACTGGGAAAGACGTCCAGGTTTTTCCTTTGTTTTATGAATTGAAATCAAGATTCGAGGTAGGTCTAATCAAGTAAAAACCGGCATAAAAGAAACTGTGGATTAAGAACCTCCTGGCTGATTTTTGGCCTACAAATCACCTTACACATAAGAGCCATTATATTAATGTATATGAATCATTCCAACCTGCTACAGAAAATCACAGGTTCTTTTAACGGGTTTTCTGTATTTTCACTTTGGGGAAGCCCTATTTCCAAAAATTATTGATTCACCATCTTGGTTTTGATTGGCCATATCTCAGCCCATATTGTGTCTATTTTTAAAAAGCCAGGCATTAAAATTCAAGTCGAAGCTTCTTCTTTCTAAAATTAGAAAATTGAGAATTTTTGAAATTACGGTCCCTCTGCAGTGATTCTTGAAAGGTTTACCCCAACCTCGTCCCCAGGACAAAAGGCCCTGGGGACGAGGTTGGGTTTGCACCACAGCGCAAAAATTCCAATGAGATCTTTTGCACATCACTAACGATTACCTAGCTTCTGGGTATTGAAAGAAACTTTCGCGTAAATCCTAACCTGGGGCCAGATCAACCATGGAGCAATTCGGACACCTTTATTTTGAATGCAATGTCTATTAGATACATTCACATAAATTTTTATTCGAGGCTACTACTTTTCACTTTACGTGCGAGCGTAGCAAGCTACCTCTCCGTAGGAGGGAGCGAGAGCAAAATATATATATTTTTCTGTAGCTAGCTGCGCTTGTTTGCTGCTCCGGAGAGGGAGCTCGCTACACTCGCAGTTAAGATACCGGGTGTCCCAAAAAAGTACTCCTGTTTCAAAAATCACTAAATTTGATTACATTGCCGATCTCTAATTTTCTTGCTTTGGGACGTAGATCAAAGACCAAATTATTTTCCCAGCTATAGCTAATCTTGCGATTGCTTTTAAAATGAGCAATTTTAGCACTTCTTAGGGCTGCCTGGTTTTGGAGCATACTGCAAAAGAGCACTGATGCTTACCAGATTAACTTCTTTTGTGTATAGTCAGCTTTTAGCTTGGTCACAAATGACAGAAAGAAATGCCAACTAAAATTTTAGACTGAAGGATAATGAAAAGTTAAAAGTAATGGCCGTTTAGCAAGATTTACGATAGCTCAGAATAAGGTTTTTCTACAGTCATCTTATACCTTATAAATAATGAAAACAAACATTTTATCATCTTTAAATATATTTGAATCATTGACAAAGGGGACCAAAAAGAAATTTTTATGATAGGTTTGCTAATCGAGTTTTGGTGATTTTTTAAACGTGAGTACTTTTGTTGGGACACCCGGTAATAAAATTATGGTGGTAATATCGAATAAACATTTCATTCAAACTAAAAGTGTCCGCATTGCTCAATGGATAAACCCAAAACGAAAGACGTGGGTCTGGCCCAATGCCATAGCATAAAAACGAAAGGACGATAGAGCCGAATCTGCCGTCCGTCTCAGCTATACGGCTCTCTTCGGCTCTGGTACCCAGGGTACAGCTATATCATCATGTATATCAAATATCTAATTTTCATAACAAAATAAAAAAGATGGCAAACTTTTCAAACGATTCCATCTACGATAATTGCGTTCAGTGACAAAGATCATAGATCGAAACGACTCAAACAGTTTCCAAATCTTGTTAATTATTCGTCAAGTTTCATCTAGTTTATCGAGGGAGCTTATGCTTATCATAATTTTCCTGAAATACAGGGTGTTTCAGAGAAAACGCAACCCACTTTTAATCAAGATTCTTCAGAAAATAATGATATTTGAATTAGTTTGACGCATACCATCTGAAAGCACAATCTATCTTCTTTCCAATGATATCCAGCTTGGACACATTAATTGAATCATTCATCACTTAATTGACGTTTTAGTAAGTATGGCCTATTTTAGATGCAAGCAAGTGGTAGGACATTTACATAGGTGAAAACTCATCTTTGTGAGAGCATATTTTATCATTTTCAATAAACGATTCTCGTGCGAATAAATTTGTATATTTCCTACCTAAAGGCATCACTTCAAGTGCTTCTAGGCCTGAAATATTTTTACAAATGTGTTTTGTAACTTTTTACGGTAAAAAAGGTCTTGATTTTGCTCTTACAACATGCTTCATTTAAAATAGGGCATACTTGCTAAAATATCAATTAAATGATAAATAATTCCATTAATGTATCCAAACCACACATCATTGGAAAGAAGATAGATTGTGCTTTTAGATGGTATCAATTACATCTATTCAAATTTGATCATTTTTCCTAAATTTTCAATCTTGGTTGGGTTGCGTTTTTTCTGAAACACACTGTATATTGCCTAGATATAGCTTATCGTTATGGGGTATTNGCAACCCACTTTTAATCAAGATTCTTCAGAAAATAATGATATTTGAATTAGTTTGACGCATACCATCTGAAAGCACAATCTATCTTCTTTCCAATGATATCCAGCTTGGACACATTAATTGAATCATTCATCACTTAATTGACGTTTTAGTAAGTATGGCCTATTTTAGATGCAAGCAAGTGGTAGGACATTTACATAGGTGAAAACTCATCTTTGTGAGAGCATATTTTATCATTTTCAATAAACGATTCTCATGCGAATAAATTTGTATATTTCCTACCTAAAGGCATCACTTCAAGTGCTTCTAGGCCTGAAATATTTCTACAAATGTGTTTTGTAACTTTTTACGGTAAAAAAGGTCTTGATTTTGCTCTTACAACATGCTTCATTTAAAATAGGGCATACTTGCTAAAATATCAATTAAATGATAAATAATTCCATTAATGTATCCAAACCACACATCATTGGAAAGAAGATAGATTGTGCTTTTAGATGGTATCAATTACATCTATTCAAATTTGATCATTTTTCCTAAATTTTCAATCTTGGTTGGGTTGCGTTTTTTCTGAAACACACTGTATATTGCCTAGATATAGCTTATCGTTATGGGGTATTATAACTTCGATTTATTTATTCTCATTAATGAACTGAAAGATGGATCGTCAATTGCAACAACTGCAACAACTTATTTGCTACAACTTTTGTTTACCAAGGTCGCTAGCTACTGGGCGAGCCAGAAAAAGGTTCAGACGTTTGGAAGCCTGCAGCTCTCGAACAATTTATCATGTTCCCACAAACTAATAATATATATGTAGCTAACAAGTCAATCGAGGTACAAAAATTCAGTTTGTCTGTCAAAATCTCAGTAAAATGTTTCAGCAATGGCATAAACCATTTTATCAAATTATAATCAAATGAAACTGAATAGGCCAATAGACTTTGGTTATGGCCGCAGTGGAGGTAAATTCTGGCAAATTTGATCACGTATTTTATGCTTGTTTTCAAGAATTTTGAGATAAAGCATTTTCATAAAATGTTTTGTAAGTTCAGAACCATACGACCGACTTTGACAAACACAATTTTTGTATCGAAGGTGACATGTTAGCTAAACAGATATTATAGCTCAGACAAACTTGGATTGCAGATATATTCAAGAAATAACGCTACGAGATTTCCCATACTCATTACAAATCAACTACAACAGGTTAAAAATTTCATTTTTATGGCAATGGATAATACATCATTTCTTGTCATTCTGAAGCGATAAACTGCTTCAAGAACGAGAATTCACCCTGCGATCTTTGATTGGAAGTTCAGTCATGATGGGGCTGTTTGCAAAATGGTTGATCATTTGTCTATCCGACATGGAATTAATTTTGTTAATTAAGGCCAAACTATCAACTGGTTAGTTTTTCTCGTAGGGTAGTTCGGTCTCACTGCACCAGAGTCCGCCTTTCGGCTATTCGTAATATGTATGGGACTTGACTGTTTCCCTATGATTTAAGAAATCAGTCAGTGTCGGACAGACCCCTGATCAACCATTTCGCAAACAGTCTCTGATACAGTTGTTTCACGGTTTACAAACGTGGCACGATTTTTTGGGACACCCTGTAAATGCGTTTATAAGAATCTATGGTATCAATGTATAACTAAATGTTACAGAGGAGAGAAAACAAACTCTGGAGTGTCTTAACAGTCTTTTCACACAAGTTTCGCTTCAAAGAAATGAAGAAGGTTCTCTTTCATTCGAATCTTATCAAACACTATTGTGCAAAGAACGGTTTACTCTTAACTGGTCCAAGGTCCAAGGTCCAAGAACGAGTTTTCCCGTTAAGTTTCCAGATTAAACAATTCACCGCGAATTTCCCAAATTAGTCAAAGACAAAGATAACGTAGTCTGATTGGTCAAATAATACAATGAAGCCACTTTCCCGAGCTCTCATTGGCTGAACCCTTCCGAATTCACCAAGAAATTCAAACTTTTCAAATACCAAAATTCACAGGTTATGAACAAAACAAGACTTGATGAAACTATCAAAAAGGAGGAAAAAAATATGTATTTTGAAAAATATTATGTTGAAAGTCGCTAAACTTTTTTCAGGGCCTCTCTATACTTTGTAAATGTACTTTGCTTTATAGCACTATTTTTCATTTCTCCACTCCCTTGCGGCCTTGCGAGATTTCGACAAATGCTTTCCAANAAAGATAACGTAGTCTGATTGGTCAAATAATACAATGAAGCCACTTTCCCGAGCTCTCATTGGCTGAACCCTTCCGAATTCACCAAGAAATTCAAACTTTTCAAATACCAAAATTCACAGGTTATGAACAAAACAAGACTTGATGAAACTATCAAAAAGGAGGAAAAAAATATGTATTTTGAAAAATATTATGTTGAAAGTCGCTAAACTTTTTTCAGGGCCTCTCTATACTTTGTAAATGTACTTTGCTTTATAGCACTATTTTTCATTTCTCCACTCCCTTGCGGCCTTGCGAGATTTCGACAAATGCTTTCCAAGCAGATATCTTTAGTGTAGTATTCTGTCAAATTCCCACACTCCTTATCGAGAAGTTGTCAATATTTCTTCAAGGTTAAAACGACTTGTCATGACTATTTTTTTGGTTACTTTTTTAAATTTCATTCCTCTTTTGCTTGATTTCATCAAGGACTTTTCATAAGGTTAAATAATCGGTATACCGATTGTACAACTGACTATGTGATGACTATAAATGACAATAATGGCTATAAAAAAGCATAAAAATTGTTGATCCAAAAATAATTATACCCCATTTGAAATGAAGCCATTTTCAACAGCTCCATTTTGATCTCCATTTGCCATTACTTCCTCCTTCGGTTTCTGAGCAAAGATTGTAATGCTTTGACCAATGCGTCTTCTAGTTGCATCTGTATCCTCGTAATACTGCTGTAATGTTCCCTCTACTTTCATCTTCTCTACCTTGCCAATAGCTTCCTTCAGCTCTTCCTCGTCTACCAGACCCCATACAGAATCAATGCATCTCCATTTTTCACTAAGAGGTCCTTCTATATTCGAGTATTGTTCTTTTAAAATGAGGCAGCTATCCGGTCGTGATATGAAGGATAGGTTTGTGTAGCCTAATAAAAGGAAAAATCAAGTTGACAAATACCATGCTGGATTCTGGGTTGCGCATCAGTTCAAAAAATGGGACGAACGGTATTAGAAATTATAAAAGAAATAAATCATACAGCACACTTCTTTCATGCACACCTTACATTCAATATAGTAAAGTCCCGCCTTTAAAAGCAACTCAGACCCTGAATTTTTGCTAGAACAATAAGAGAACAATAGGCTAATTAAGGGAGAACAATTGGTTGAGGTCAAAAAGTAGGTTCCTTAAAGGTGGGACTTCAATGTCACAAAAATTTTGCCTTGACAAATTTTCAGGCAAAGTTCTTGTCAGAAATGTATTTGTCTGAAATCTAAAGGCGGCCGAAGATGATCTTTTTATGGGGTGCTGATTTTTACGATAATTATGATTTCTTCTATATTTCTTGACATAAAAGCAACAATTTTTAAAAAAAGAATTTCATTATGCTCATAAAATTACCCAATTATGCCCAAGAATACAATAAAAACGATTGGGATAACAAAATTTGGATTCAACTTTGTAAGGTAGTGCTTCTTAAACTATGTAAAAGTGTCTTAAAATTTTGGCTACCCTAAAACAGTTTAAAGGGAAGAAATACGGGTAAATTGGTCATATGCTCAATCTATATTGAAAGTGACATTATTGATACTGGCAGGTGCACAAGCTAAGTAAACAAAGCATGCGTGGGTATTTCTTTGCTCTATTATTGAAAAATAGATACTCACCAGCTTTCCTAATTTCATCAAACATCATTCCCTCTGGAATAACTTTTCGCTTGAATTTTGAAACCGCATTTGGGATCAAAGAATAAAACCAATAACCCTTTGATGCTTGCTCTTCAGAGTGCATATCTATCATAAGGACACCACCGGGCTTTAAAACTCTGAATGCTTCTTGTACTGCCTTTGCACAATTTGGGTACTTCAGACTGCCGCTATAACACTGAGAGTCGATATGATGCAGAACCTAGAGTTAGTTAGATTTTAGGATTCATTATAACAATAAACAAAAGACCTTTAGCTATTCTACAAAAGAGTCTGGATTGAGCGATATTCTTAAACATCTTTAATAAGAAGATTCAATAGACAATAACGTTAAAGACGGTGGCTCCAAAGACATGCTGGTAAAAAGCTCCCTGACGACCACCTAACAACATAAAAATTTCGGTCTGCCGTTTCGACTAGCTAGCTTGAATTCGAATCCACCTTGAATTCAAATGCAACATGGTTCGAAAAGAAACCATTCCAAAGCCAAAAAAGTAAAGTTTTGATTAGAATTAAAAATTCGCGCTCGAATTTCAAATTCTCCCATTTGTTTACATTTGATTCCTTGTTCTGAACTTTACCAACGCTGGCTAGTCGAAACAGCAGACCAAAATTTTCATGTTGTTAGGTGGGCTTTTTACTATGCTTTGCGCGGCCGCCATCTTTAGCGTTATTGTCTATTGAGCAGTGTTATTGTCTATTGAGCAGCGTTATAGCTTCTATCACTGTTGTGCATATTCAAAAATTATTCAGATTTCTATAACATGCATAAAAATACTGCTCAATCCACACTCACTCTTGTAGAATAGGGTCGATTACAGTCTGTTTGCAATATGGCAAACAGCAAAGTAAAGTTTCTAAAAGATGATTTTTTTAAATATTCATACATTTCCAAAAGAATGCAGATTTCTACATTGTAGAATTAGCAGTAAACTTCATACAGACGCTGACAACTGTTTTGACAAAATAAGAGGGCATGACAAAATCTAAACTCTTGCATGCTTTGAGCAACAATCATTTTGAACTTGACAGTTCCCAAAAAATATTTTGTTTAAAAAATGTCATAATTCTGGTGAAAGAAGTAATTTGCCTCGTTTTTGTTTTAAAACACAATAAAGATCTCAACTTACTTGCATAAACATAACAGCATCAAATTTATTGTCTTCAAATGGCAGAGTAGGCAATAAATGTTGCCTCAATTCAATGATTCGCTTCGAATCAATAAATTTCTGCAGCTTTGCTCTAGACTGATTCAACATTCCTTCAGAACCATCAAACATATTCACTGTACCAACGCCAGCTTCCAACAACACCTTACTGTAGTTACCTGTGCCACATCCTGCATCTAATACATGAATCTGAAAAATGAAAATCAAAAATTAAAGGGAATAGGCAAGCAAGCAATATCTATTTGTTAACGCAGGCTGGGTATATGGCAGCTATACAGCTGATGTGGGCCTGCGGCACTATAACTTGTGCCCTTAGAGTTGCCTCAGAGTACTCATTTACCGACCTTGAAAGGTGAACAGCTGAGCTGGCTGTTGTCTTGTGGTTTGTAGTTCCGATGACGGGATTCGAACCCACGCGGGCCACAAGGTTTTAAATACTCTCTGTTCAAAGTACAATTTATATTCACCTACAGCTACACAAAGAAACTGCGCGTGCTAAAATTACCAAATGCAATAGGCTATCTTTAACTGCCCTGACCCCCTGGGTCCGTGCAAGATTTAACTATGCCTATTCCCTTTAACAGGTGTTATTGTCTAACAGTCTTTGGGCACCTAAATGAATGAAGCTACATATTTGCTTTCAAATAAAAGCCTAAAAAGATTATTTTGGAATTCAAGAAATGACATAGGTCTATAGATACAATCAAAACATAATAAAAGTTTCTCTTCCCCCTTAGTTTTCCACTATCCCCAACATTTTGAAGCTACCTCATATATTTACCCTGGCAGTAAATAATGACTACAACAACTGTGTGCAGTGGTAATTTTAAACAAAAACTCTAAAAGCAAATGATTTTTTATGTAGGATAACAAATTTGGTACTTACATCTTGAAGGGGTCTCTTCAAATAACCTTGCAGCATTCCAATTTGGATCTCAGCACCAGACGGGTACCTCCCCATATCATAATTGTTGGAAGCTTTTTCGTAGTTGTTGTAGAGACTCATTTTTATAAATCCTGCTTCAAAATAAAACATAATAAGTTAGGTAAATGAAATGGCCACTAAAGATGGAGACATCACAAGGGGATGATTAATCACAAATATATTTAGATGTGAATGAGTAAGGGTTTGATAATTCTGGAATATTTTGGAAATTTATCAGTTTCTCTATGGATTCTGGAAATTTCAGAACTTTGTTCATACTGAAGTTCCCAAAGCGACATATTAATAAAATAATGTCAGAGTCACATTGCTAAAAATCAGTCTTTAGAAATAATTTGTTACTGGGCAAGGACCTAAAATATTTTTGTAATTCAGTTCATAAATAACTTTTTGTTTGAACATCTAAACAGAGGCTTGTGGTAGAGTTCCATGCATGTTGTCTTTTGTCAACTGTTGCATGTACCTGCCTAGCAGTACAAGGTACAGACTGACTGTCACATAAATCTGAATAAAATGCAACTGCATGAAAACATCGACAGGAAGGGTGACTTCTATTTGGAATGACAGTGTGCCTGAATGATTGTACTGATAAAGAAAATTTTCAGTCTACCATGGATTTAGCTTGAACAACCTTATCCTATCGCAAAAAAGCCAGGCTATTGGCAAGCACTCCAATTTTTAATAGGAGCATTATGTATAGACTACATTGAAGCCCATAAGAATTATAAAATCTTTGGAACCATACAGCAATGTTACCCCCCCCCTCTTGGAATTACCAGTAAAGATCTATAATAATTTAGACCCTTTGGCATCTCTTGGTCCTAGGTGCACCCATACTTTTTAGCACCCTTCTTGTCACATTACAGTACAGGGGAAAAAGTCAGCTGTAATGCATTCTGAGTAAAGTGCCCCCTTAAGTCAGGTGCACAACTGCTGTTTTTTTTAGGGAATGTTCAGTCTTCTACCCTTTCTGTACTCATATCTTATGAAGTGAAAGCAAGATGGTGCGTAACTTTTTCATGGAGCATCACCAAAAGCATAATCACAAATTATCTTCAGTCAATCCAAAATATGACAGAAATGTAACTGTAGACATAAAAATAATGGGAAAGAATCCTATTATTTTAACCTTATTACGAGTTGTGCACCTGTAAAGATCACAAAAAATTACCAGACGTGGACTTGACACCAGACCAGTCTGCAAGGCAGCTTTCTTGCATTCTCATGCCATTTCCAAGTTGCTGCCATTGCCCTAAGATCAATGAAGATCTGAACTCCCACTGCAAGGAAACTTAGTGGAAACTGTAAGTAGCTCAAGGCGCAAAACAATGCCTAAGAATATTTGAATACAAATGACTGCTCTATGAATCTAGAATCTATAAACTGGTTTTCTCTACAGGAACCACACTTTTTTGAAGGTTTTGACCACACGTTTTTTTTTTGCAAAAACTGGCATCGAAATAGGTCACAAGTTCAAACCAACAAAGCTCTGTAAAATCAGAGAGCAATCATTTGAATGTTGTACCACTGTTCTTAAATAATTCCCAAACCAAACATTATGTGGCTGTGGGAATCAACAAATAAAATTCTCCTTGGTATCATATAGTGCGGCAGATTATTTGTCTTCACATCCCCATCTAAGTGCAAATTTTACTCCTCCCCATGGCAAAATAATTATGCAAAATCTGTCCCTGGACAAGTTGTGAATCTCCCCCATACAAAATGCCTCGGCTGCAAATTGGCAAACCACAGGGAGAAATTTGAGGAATTATTTCCATGAAGATACAGTTCCTCTCCAAAATTACGCTGTCCTCGGTATAAAATTGGCATACATTGGAGCTCCCCGGTGAAAATTTCACCATTTTTCGATCACCAGCGCCCTGGTGAATATCTGACCCTTCACGGGGGGCACTTAGATGGGGGGGGGGGTGTTTCTTGCACCCATAGTTGCATAGTGTAACACATGCATCTTCTTTGCTGTCACTCTTGCAATGCCCCAGTCTTTGTGGCGGACCTAACCTCAAGTGAGAGCTGAAATTTCATGCATGCCATGGAACCCAAGGCGTCTCCCTTCGAAATGTTTATATGCTACCTTGCTCGTATTTTAGCAATGGTAGCTACACTTTTGGATTCAAAAAGATTGTTTTCGCTAAATTTCGACCTTGTTTTTTATTTGAAAGCTATTATTAGAAGTGCTTTATAGTTATAAATAGTGCTTTGTATTTATAGATCTCTATTTATTATATAGTAATCTTGGGCTCGTTTTGTTTGAAAGTTATTACAAACAGCAGGGTGCATTTGACTGCAGATGATGTTATGCAACTCCTTGTTTTGAGTGATTGTGAAATGCCTTCCACACAACATTGTGGTTATAACAAAGAGATTAATGTATCATTGTCCATCAAAGCATCTTCAATGTGTAGGAAGTTGAAAGAACAATTGTTTTCTTAGACAAAGGCCTTTGTATTCCCAGATCGGTCCACTTTAATTTGACAATAGTTCCTTTGGTTTGTTAAATCGAATCCCTAAATCGCAGGAAAAGGTTATATTGCATAATAACAAAAGAAAACAAAGAGACCGCCTGTACTAAGACGTAATCTGAGTCTAAAATGGTCTAAGACGCATGCTGTGCTGCTCGTCGTGTCGGCCGTCAGCAGATTTGCTGTGGTTGGATGACTGCGTAAGTTCTGAAAAATTTTTCCAGATAAAAACAGTAAAAACTGAGCATCATGTTGTCATGCATGTTTATAAATATAATAGGTAAAGCTGGGAGCAATCGATCATTACAGTAAACAGTAGGGNCTACCGCCCACCATTGGGAAGATCTACAGTTAAAGTCTCCGGTAATAATTAGAGAGTGAGGCCTTTCCCTTTGAAGCTGGTTTAATGTAATCTGCAGACTTGTAATGAAATGTTCAAATTGCTCACTGTTTTGACTTGGACTGCGATAGACAGTGATGAAAAATATTTTCTTGCGAGCAATCGTAATTTCAGTAACAATGATCTCTTGCATCAATTCAAGATCCATCCTTCGTTTAATTGGTAAGCCTTCTCGAAAATATAGACACACACCACCCTTTCTGGTGTCACTAGGGTGGTCATTTCGATAGATTTCTTTGCTAAAACCCTCGATGAAAATATCGTCATTGCTAATAGAACTATTTAACATGGACTCGGAAAGTGCAATAACGTCGAATCGATGAATAGAATTATATGCTTCAATTAGTGAGATCTTAGTATTGTCCCTGGCACAGATGCTATTCAAATTCCAATGAAAAAATTTGAGACAATTGTTAGTGTGAGGGCCTAAAATCCCTCGAAACCATCGAATCCCTAAATCGCAGGAAAAGGTTATATTGCATAATAACAAAAGAAAACAAAGAGACCGCCTGTACTAAGACGTAATCTGAGTCTAAAATGGTCTAAGACGCATGCTGTGCTGCTCGTCGTGTCGGCCGTCAGCAGATTTGCTGTGGTTGGATGACTGCGTAAGTTCTGAAAAATTTTTCCAGATAAAAACAGTAAAAACTGAGCATCATGTTGTCATGCATGTTTATAAATATAATAGGTAAAGCTGGGAGAAATCGATCATTGCAGTAAACAGTAGGGTTGGGGTATTTCGAAATCGCATCGCAAAGGTTTCTCGAATGTTCCCGAATCTTGACGGCTCTGAAAAACCCCTCTATAGCGGCCTACATAAAACACAGTCGGCCATTTTCTTATCCTTGCAAGCCTCAAACATTGTATTGATCTTCTTCCCCACTTGCTTTCGTCTATTTTTCAGTTTTTGGCGAGTGACTGCTGCGTAAAAACTTTAACAACGATTAAACTTTGGTCATCCTGCCAGTTCTACGTCATCCAACTGCTAAAAATATATCCAGGCTAATATTAACCACAGATCGGCCTGCTGAAATTTTGATTGTGAAAATATTGTGAGCAGTCCAAACAAAAGTAGGCGTTTCCCTGCCGCTAAGTCCTGGATAAATTCTACTGATAATAAAAAAATTGGCGAAAAATAACAAATGATAACTAACCTGGCTGCAGAAAGCCTTCAACGAAGAACAAATGGATATCTTTACTGTAGATATTCACTGATCTGAAATGTGGCTGCAATCGTTGTTGATGCGCTTGAATGAAGTGAAAAGAACTGATCGAGTGACGTTAGGAATCAAACCTTTTTCCTTTTAGCCGCCCGTTGGTAACACGCAAGGCCCAATGGCCGCCGGGGAAAGCCTCATTTCCACGGACCAATCAGACTGCGAATTCAAGGCAGGTCTCGATCGCAAGCAAAGAAGACAAAAGAAGTTTTGTAGATTTTGCTAAATTTTACCCACCTTCACTTCATATAACGCGACAAGGACAAAAAATAGCTTGAAATTTCCCAATTTTTTTGAAGAGATCTACTCCCCAGATGTTGGCGTATACCTGTTCATGGAAAGTTTAAAATGCCTCGAGGTTTCGAGGAGTTATGGCGTCTCCAATTCACACACAAATCGCTTGGCGTTTTCTGCGTTCTCTATAGTACTTCCTATTGTCTCCAGACAGAATTTCTATTATTCAAGATTCAGTGCCTAAGCGGTTTGTGTGTTTTCGGGAAATTTCAAGCAATTTTTTGTCCTTGTCGCGTTTTATGAAGGTGGGTAAAATTTAGCAAAACCTACAAGACTTCTGTTGTTGTCATTTTTGCTTGCGATCGAGACTTGCCATCGAGATTCGCAGTCTGGTTTGGTCCGTGGAAATGAGCGGCTTCCCCGGCGGCCATGGGGCCATGTGGGTTATCAACGGGCGGCTAAAAGATTTGATTCTTATCTTGATCACAATCACACCCCGCTCACCCCACACCGCAAACTGCTGGGGGTGTGGGGGTGGGGCCCACCGCGTGCATACGAGGCTGCACGGCCAAGGGCTTTCGAATCTTGAATCATCGCAAATTTGGAAATTTTTGTCGTAATACAGGTTTGACGGGTTTTGCGCAAGCTTGTTTAAGAAAGCTGGAGTCTGATTGGTTGTCTCTCAAAACAGGTTTGACCGGCTTGGAAAGGCATTTACTTCAATCGTTGTAGTTTGTATTTTACTACGGCAGCGGTAAAACGCAGGTCATGCAGGTTAAGAAAACGCAGGCTAAATAAGGCAGGTCAAATCTAGCGGCCATGGGCATGCCGGCTTTAGGCTCACAGCCTACTGATATTGAAAGTATGATGGTCCAAAGGTTAGGTGGTGCCTGATTACATACATTAAGGTAGGCATTGTGTAACACGCAGCTCTTTCAAATGGTTTCAAAGATGTCTTTATCACTTGAAAATGTCCCAAGAATATTTTTGTTTGAAAGGCTTGTAATCATCATAGAAAACAGCAGGAAGTATCGAGGATCATTTTGATTTGGGAAGTTTTGAATGAGATTCGTTGCTTGTTTTGGGAAGGCTTCTTGAAAATCAGCTCTGCTGAAGGGCAACCCTCAAAATGAAATGAAAAAGATGGAAAACTTTTAACAGAAAGAAATCAATTATATATTCAGAGCTATAGCTATCTGAGAAACTCGCAAGAAACTTTTGGTAGCAAAAATCAGAAAAACGGCCTAAAATTTAAGAAACTGGCTACCACAAGTATTTTTGTGTGAGAAACTGCTTATAGAAGCTCAACTCTCAGATCGCTACAAC